>JABFDZ020000058.1:30277-43927 GCA_019775955.2 Pollimyrus isidori | reverse complement strand
AATGCCCATGCCATCCCATTGGCCACGACCTCCTGCTGGTCACGCTCTCCTAATGCCCATGCCTTCCCATTGGCCACAACCTCCTGCTGGTCACGCCCTCCTAATGCCCATGCCATCCCATTGGCCACGACCTCCTGCTGGTCACGCTCTCCTAATGCCCATGCCTTCCCATTGGCCACGACCTCCTGCTGGTCACACCCTTCTACTGGCCATGTCTTCCCATTGGCCACGACCTCCTGCTGGTCACGCCCTCCTAATGCCCATGCCTTCCCATTGGCCACGACCTTCCGCTGGTCATTCCCTCCTACTGGCCATGTCTTCCCATTGGGCACGCCCTCCTACTGGCCACGTCCTCTGATTGAGCATGCCCTCCTACAGGCTACATGCCCTCCTACAGGCTTCATGCCCTCCTACAGGCTACATGCCCTCCTACAGGCTACATGCCCTCCTACAGGCTACATGCCCTCCTATACCCCATTACTGCCCTTGCTCTGCTTCCTGTCAAAGCCCTGACATTTTTTTGCCTGGTGTCCCAAAGTCTGCAAATAAAATGGCTCTGAAGCTCACCTGCACCTTTATTTCCAGTGGCATTGCTTGTTTTAATGGGGATATGTATGTGGGGGTCTTATGTCTGCTCCGCCCCCTGCACCCACCCTGGTTGAGACCATATGAGCTGCACACACTCTTTAGAATTAGAATTTGATGATCGGTGCTCATTGTCGACACACCACAGCACACAACAACAAATTGTGTCCTATGCATTTAACCCATGTGTGAAATAGTGGCATAGCAATGGGCAGCTAATTCAGCGCCCGGGGAGCAGTGCTTGGGGGCAGTACCTTGCTCATTGTACCTCAGTGGCGTCTTGTTGTTCAGGGATTCGAACCAGCAATCTTTCAATTACAAGTGCGCATCCCTAACCATTAAGACACTCCTCCGTCCCCTTAGAGCTAAATGCACACTTATGTTCTCCAGCATACTATTACAAAATCTGTTGGGCTGAATCGACGGAATTGTACCCAGGAGTTTCAGCAAATCAGAAGAGCACAAGAAGGAGATAAGATGACCAGCATTAGACACTAACACAGAGGGACAGGCACATGGGAGGCTGCAGACGTGGCCCTGAGGAAGCTGAAGGCCTCCCAGCCCTTTGCCAGATGAGCCCAACTGTTTGAAGCAGGTCTCCGATTGTTGGTGATTCAATAATGCATTTAAATGCTCCTTAGGGTCCCTTCCCATGCTGCGGCCGCTCGGTACCCCCATCCCTGCCCTTCTATAACATCTGGAAGTATGTCTGTCATATGAACTGGGTGCAAAACGTGCCTTTCATTAGAAGCTATTTCCAAGCCCAGCAGGACGAGAGTCATGGGACCTGGGCAAGAATCTGCAGCATGTGCGGCCATCATGAGACGCTTGTTAGCTCGTTTCCATCTGTCTTGCTCTTGTGCTGTGGAAAGTGTGTAGCCAACACGAGATTCTGAAAAGCAGCTGTGACTTAGCGAGGCAGGCCAGTCTCCGCTGCACAAGGGGGATTTTCCATAAAACTTGCAAAGAAAGATCAGCTTTTTTTAAAAAAAATGGAATGAAATATCAGGAAAAGGCTGCTTGCTGCTAATCTGAAGTTTTCACATACCATCAGTACGTGAAGTACTCCACAAAACCAACATGTGTTTTCCTGAAGGTTCATCTAATTTATGTAAATATTTATGGTTCCCAGATGAATATCAAAGTTAGAAAAGAAGTCTTTCAGAAGAGTAATATCTGGAGCTTCGACGCCTCCAGAGGAAGCTATCAGCTAGCCCAGATTCTCGTTAACCTTGGAAGATACAGAAACCAAGGAACCGATGATGGCTGCAGTTTTTCACCCTTCATTTGATGTCATGTGGTCTGATAGAATTCAGTCTTCACACAAGAACTTTGGGATATCATGGAGTCATCGAGTTCGGGCCGCCAATGAATGCTGTCACTCTCAGTGAAGGGTCTTGCCGTGTCAGTAACCGCTAAAGCCATAACCTCATGGTGGACGGAGTTTAATGACACCAGAGGTATTAATAGCTGCTGAAGCAAAGGTCCAGCAGATTGAGCCATAGAGCCTGGTGAGCCCTGCAAGTCAGACGCGGGCATTCTCTCACACAGATCTCCAGCGAGAATGAGATGGTACCTCTGGAACTCCAGTGAGACCCAGGAGATGATCGGTGGAGATGATTCCTGAAGAAGCAGCAGAGGAAGTGCACACCTCTCAGGATTGGCAGGACACCCAGTGGAGAGGTACAGAGCTACAGGAAGCTCGGAGTATACATCTCTGAGGGCCTGACATGGACAAGCCACGGGCCCACCCTTGTGCAGAAAGCTGAACAGCGACTGAGGCAGCAGAGGACATTGAAAATCTCCTCTGTATTGCAAAACAGCCCACAGTGTTGATGTGGGATCAGTGCTTTCTGGGGGTGTCACTGCTTGGCCTGGCACTGCAGCCCGGAGGACCACAGAGCCCTGCAGTGAAGGGAAAGAACTGCCCACCCTGCAGGGCATCTACATCCATCGATGTGGGTCCAGGGCATTAGGCATCATCAGAGACACTCAGCACCCCTGCCAAGAACCGGAACAGTTACTGCCCTCAGGTAGGAGCAGTTACCACCCTCAGGTTGGAGCAGTTACCGCCCTTAGGTAGGAGCAGTTACCGCCCTCAGGTAGGAGTAGTTACCGCCCTCAGGTAGGAGCAGTTACTGCCCTCAGGTAGGCACCTTCCAGAGACGTATGGCCGCTGCAGAGAAGCTCCTGCCCCCAGGCCATTAACAGCAAATTAGTTAAAACTGCAACCTGAACTCTAATATCATTTAAATATATTTATCCCTATTTTTTATCATGTTTTTCTCATATTTATTATAATTTTTATCTTTGTTTTGTTATTTGTCATTCTGTTATTTCTTACTATCCTGCTTCACCTTGTTTATTGCAAAGTCTGGAATAGCAGAAATCTCATTTCACCGTTGATGTGCCACTACATTCATGCATGTGGCAAATAAAAACATTGAATCTTGAATCAGTCACACTTTTTAAGCAGCCTTTTCCTGTGGATGGTCTCACTGCACAATGTACAGCCATCTTGGACTGGAGACAGAAACATGGCTGAGATTTTGAGCTCTTTACACTCCTGCCATTGCAGAGGAGGAAGTAAGTGATGGAGGAGCCCATGCAAGCCTTGAAAGACTGATCTGAATGACAATAGTAATGTGAGGCCAGCAAATGGCAGGTGTGGTATTATTCCATCTGAATGGGACACATTGTTTTTCATGTTCTGCTTTTATTGACAATCCATACAAAATCACTGTCTACAGTTTGTTTTTTTCTAAATACTTCGATGTTACTCTTTCTGTACTTTTTGAGGTTGCTATTGATTTCCTTTTGAATCACTAAAATAAAAGTGTGAAATAATTGTTGGCTGCTTTTTTGAAAACAATGCATGCTTTTACAGCATAATAGCTCATTTCAAACTAAGCATTAAATCCCTGTAATTCTTATGATCTTCATATACAGATGGATAAAATTCAAGGGATTAAAGAACTCAAAGCTTCAGTCTCCCTTACAATAATCTTTTTTTTTGGCCCATTAGTTTCGCATAAACAGACATGACTGACTGATTGACTGACAGACAGATACATACATACTTTACTGATGCCGAAAGAAATTAATGAGCTATTGGTTAAGTTCTCCTCAAACAAGCTTGATGGGTCGAATGGCCTCCTCTCGTTTGTAAATTTCTTATGTTCTTAATGCACCCAGTAGCTTAAATATACAAACATTCAGAAATACTACTACGGCTTACACAGGTTTTATTTGCAAAGTGACCCCTGGACAATCTGATCCCCAGCAGTGTCAGCCGATCACACACACACACACACGCACGCACACACACTCACACACACACAAAGACACACGCACGCACACACACAGACACAAAGACACACACGCACACACACTCACACACACACAAAGACACACGCACACACACACAAAGACACACACGCACACAGACACAAAGACACACGCACACACACGCGCACACACACACACGCACACACACGCATGCACACACACACACAAATGCACGCACACACACACGTACACACACATGCACGCACACACACACACATGGACACACAGACGTCGATGACCACTACTAGCGCATAACTGCATGACCCACTGCTCCAGTGAAATGTTTGTATATGCTCAGGTGTGCTGATATGTGTGCGTGTGCGTGTGTGTGTGAGTGTATAATTCATTTTATATGCTAAAAATACAGCATTGCTTAACATTACTTAAAAAGATACAGCATTGCTGTCAGACCTGCTTGTATTTGCTGATGGCTGATATTTCACCAGAGGTACATCTCTGTTTATTTATTTTAGCAAAACCATATCAGTATCATCAAACAGATCTCCTCTCGAAATGTAACTCACAATATTTGCTTTCAAAGTTCAAAATAGCTCTTTTTTTCTTTTTCAAGTGAGCCCTGTATACAGCACAGACGATGTGTGCTTGACACCTGCTAAACACGCACGTGAACATGACCGATCTAACAAGGATCGTTTACTGGAGCCAGCGGTGAGACGGAAATTCATGCAGCTGCTAATTAATTTAACGTCAAAGTGACGTCATCCCACGCTTCTGCTGGGGCAGGCCTCTTCAAATCCGGCCCCGAATGCCGAATCTGGCCCTGAATGCCGAATCTGGCCCTGAATGCCAGATCTGGCCCTGAATGCCGAATCCAGGCCGTGTTTTCAGTTCTCCCAGGCACTTAGTTTAATATTTACTGATTCTGGTTGCCCAGAGGCTTCAACCTGGCTCGCAGGTGTAGGAAGCTGGAAGTCAGCAGGGCTCAGACCTCGAGGACCGTGAGTCGAGTAGCCTTCTCTAAGGGATCTCCGGCTGGTCGACGTGTGCAGGCAAGTTGGTGGTCTGACGATTAGAGGACTGGAACCCGGGCCAAAATTACGCAAGTTTCATTCCCTGGAAAAGTCTGCTAATCTATTCTTAAGTACTGTACTTACTTAACCTGAATTGTTTCACTAAGATGTCGGCTGACAAGCTACTTAACGTAGTACGAGCTGCATCGTGGAATAGCCTGATAAGCAGAATGTAATACAACAGTGTCCCGCAATGGGATGATGCCACACAGGCCTCTGCGAGGAGAAGGTGGAGACTCTCACCCTTAGTGAGAGCCTCCTCTTCAGGAAGGCCAGGACCATGCTCTCCTTATATTGGAGGCATAAGCCATCATGCTTCTGATTGAAGGCACAAGCCGTACTGTTCCTGCTGGCAGACTGTTAGCATGCTAACTGCATTATCAGCATATTGAACCTCGGAATGCAACTAGACCTGACATTACCCTGGCCACCAGCATCCAGGACACATTACATAAGTATACTCACACAGATAGAATCATCGCCATAATTACACTCCATCTTGCTCTATTCCAATCTCGTGACAGGTTCTGATTTATCAGGGTCAACGGAACATTTGAATGGCACTGTGTAAAAAGTTAAACATACACAGGATGCGCGGCTTGGGTGTGCGACATTTTTCCTGGGGAACGCAACTGTGAGCCACAGAAATAAATACTCATTGTTGCGAGAAAAAAAACGACGGAGAACCGAAGGAATTTTCAGTCGCAGGAATGTCGATTATCCATTTAAATAGGATACAGAGTCAAAGATGCTGGAACTTTGAGTTCATTATGCAAATAGTCTGAACTGTGGTGCAAGTATCCCCACTGATGCGGGATCTGCATAAGATTGGCCACAAAAGACCGGCGTGTAGGGAAGTCGGGGTAATGACCTCCTGTTTCGTACAGTCGCCCTGATCCATAATGCGATTAGGACTGGCTGCCCACCTCACATGATCTGAAATGCATCAGACTGCAGGCCTAATTATAAAACCCAGACTGAGTGTGATCCACTCTGCTGCTCCACTGAGTAGACCATGAGTAGACCATACTCCATTCCATGCAGCCGCACTGACTGCCATCAAACACAACACCAATAAGGCAGTATCCCTAACCCTCAGCTGCTCTGCAATCATGCCAGTTATCCAGAGAACATGCCAACGATTTCTACGGGCAGGTAAAATGGTGCTTTATCTAGTAAGAGGTTTCTTTGTCAATATAGAAGCATCTTTTCCTCAGAAGCTCCTCAGTCAGGCTCTGTTTCAAAGGGCTGTACCTCATTTGCATAAGTAATATTTGGACATTTACTTGGAGGCTGGTTTAAATAATGGTTACGGCAAAACGTTCTGGTGACAGGTCCAAACGTAACTGGAACAGACACATATCGCACAATTTGATAAAAGGTGCAAAAACGGAATAATGTCTTATTTTTGTTGGAGTTTGATGGCAGTTCGTGATGAAAGAATCTCACACAAAATCACATTGTCATAGTTTGTGACAAGTGCTCTGCATTTCCTGCATTTGTGATAAACATAGTGTAATACATCGATAAACCACAACCCCATGGCAATCCTATAATTCCAAAGTTCCACAACTGTTTGTATCATAGACTATGAACCTCTATGACCCCACTGTGAATGGATGCTTTTTGGCGACAGAGTAGTGTGAGTGGTCTGCAAATAGGCCAACAAGACCATTTTTCAGGACATGGTGTTATTTTGGAGCAGCGACTGCGGATGTGTGTTTACACAGCACCACAGAAGCCGTACCTACACCAAAAACATCCCAGTTACTCATAAAGCTGTCTCTGTCTGAGTTGATATGAAGCTGCTCCCATCCAACCAGCATACTATTTAAATGTTCATTTGACATAGAATGCACTAAACAGACCATGCCTGCGTCAAAAGGTAAAATACTGAAAAAGATGTGGGGTTTTATTGTATATGAAGCTTATAAACCGCTGAATACAGAGCAGGTTTATGATACAGACATCACGCCCCCCAGCACCTTCCCGCACGTGGGTTTTATCCCAGAGTACACTGCGCCCACTTGCCTCTCGGCTTCATTCACAGCTAGGTCACGTGACTGAGGCGGAGCCGGTGATGACGTGCGTTGCCGTACGAACCAATCGGGGCGTCCGCTCGTCGGCTCGTCATCGTAGCATAAACACTGCGAACGGTCGTGAGCGGCTACCGCTGACTGACTGGCGGGCTGAGGCATCGTGGCTCGGAGTCGTCGGGGGCATGACGCGGGGAAGCAGGCGTATATGTTTCTGAGGACTGGCCGTTCGCTACCTCTGTGAGCTGCGAGCTGAAGCCCAGTTTTAGTTCGCGTGGAGGCGGCGGTTCGTTGCATTATCTACCGACCGGGCCCGCTCTTCAGGGCCGCTCGCTTCGCCCCGTACGACCCTCGCCCGCCCGGCTGCCGGACGATGAGCCAGGATGAGTCAGAGAGACGCGCTGGTTCATCTTTTCGCCGGAGGGTGAGTACGGCGGACGGCCGCTGTGACTGCGCTTCCCGCGGCGCGTGTAAAGTGACACCGTCCCTGTTGGAACTGCACCCCCTCCGCCGTCTCCTCCATCCACCGCTGCATGTCCTTCATGGGGAGGGCGAGCGAGCTGAGCGGTCGTGCGGGGTTCTTGGCTCCCATTGCGCGCCCCAGTGCCCTGTGTGGTGCCTTCGTACGGCACACGAATCCAGTGTCGGTCCCACGGCCTGGCCCGGCCCAGCTGTCGCAGCCGCGGAATTTCCCTGGCAGACAGCCCGACACTTTTCACCGGCGTCGGTCACGAATGGGAGACTGACGACCTCTCAGGGACGGTGGGATGTTTGTATCTGACTCGTGTGCGTGTGACTGTCTGCTCCTTGGGTGAATAAGGCGGGATGCTGTCTTAAACGCATCCAGGTTATTTTTAATACTTTTCCGGACTGTGCAACAGTAAGACTTACGAACGGGTGCATGTCAGATATCAGACACTGTAACCCTGCTGGAAGAAAGCTCCTTGCAGTGTACTGGTGACGGGCTGTTTAAAAAGCGGCATGATATGTTTAAAGGTCTGACACTATCCATCGCCCCCCCTACCCCGACCCAGCTGCTGCTTTCCCAGAACTGGGATGAAACCTGGCCAGTCCGCCCCGCCTGCTAAGTTCACGGGGCTCAGCCTGTTCGCCTGCTATTGGAGGGGGGTCGTGTTATTGCATTATTTGCGCACAGTGTAGTCTTACTTGTCCTGTTGTAGTTTTTGCTTGTTAGGGAGAAAAATATGAAGAAGCTGCCCCGTTAGTGTCCCGTGGTACCATACGCGAGCAGTCCGCCTGGCCGTTCTAGTGACCGGAGCCAGCTCATTAGCTGCGACGATGCTGTTGGGCCCAGTATGTCATCCTGTTTATCGGGGTAGGGCTGCTGCCTCAGGTGAGCCTCTTTTATCATTGTCCCCACTGGTTACTGTTTTTAACCCCCCAAGGTCACCCTTCTTTTGCTTTTCTTTACAGTGGCCGTCACTCAGTGAAACTTGGTCTGTGTCTAATATTAGAAGTAAGGCACAGCAGGGCCCTGGCGACGAAGTGTGTCATGGGTCAGGGCTGTGAGTGAGCCCGCGGGAGAATCTGGTGCCTCATCGGTTTCTATGCCGATGCCAATCGTGTTATTCGGCTCCTCAGTTTTTCAAAGCAGGCAGGGGATCAGTGTCTCCTGGGAGCCTGCAGAGGGGTGTCACCGTACGGTGGCATGCCCCCCCCAGTGCCTAATATCATCTCTGTATGATTCGGTGTATCGCAGGGGTGTGTGTCAGAGAGTGGCTTGTGCTCTCTGTCTGACCACCCCCCCCCCCTTCCAAATTCCCATGGCTGTAGGTGTGGGGGCACCGTGGGCGCCATCCTGACCTGCCCACTGGAGGTGGTGAAGACGCGGCTGCAGTCTTCATCTGTCAGGCTCTACATCCCAGAGGTGCATCTGAACACAGTGAACGGGGCAGGAGTGGCCCGGGTGTCTCTGGGCCCCCTGCACTGCCTCAAGTAAGCCAGCGGTCCCCGTCGCGCATCTTACATCTGTGGTCCGTACCACAGAGTGTTCCACCTGTCTCTGGCTTCTCCGCTTGCACTCGCAAGGTACGCTGGGATAGGGAATCACACCCCCAGGTCTCCCGGGTTTGTTTGTAAACATGCAAAGTGCTGCTCCCAAAGTTTTCTGGAAATCGGACACCGTGTTTTTTATACTGTCTTTCGCGATGTTCCTTTGTAATGGGTTTGTTAAGGCGTTAAACCAAAAGCAGATCTTTAAGGGCCCGCGCTCTTTCAGGAGCTGCAGGGAACCGTGACTCCTGTGCTAAATAATCGTGGGAGATGCAAGAAGCCTGCAAAGTAACTTCACACACAAAACTGCACCCCCACCTCAAAACAATGGAAGATGGACCAGTAGTTCTGGTATTTGTTAGTTACTATGGGGGTTGGTCATATGGTCCAAAAAGTGGAACGCAGACCTTTATTTATACGGTAAAATCCCGATGTAGTGGACTCGCTTATGATGTAATACCGTCTGTAATGGGCGAGGGCCGCTGGTCCCGGCCGTGCACCTTTAAGAACATGCAGAAAAGCATCAGACATACAGGCTCCGCTTACAAGGCGTGTGGCGTGCCGGTGATATCCAGCGCAGATACATACGGGGTTATTAATAGTGATCTGTTCAAGTAAAGTTGGATTACTACATGTACAGTATAATAATCTATACCGCAACTGTGTGTGCTGAGGTGTGGCCTGAGTAAATGGTGTCCTGCAGTTGTGTTCTGGGCAAACGGCAACTCTGGATATAACAGACTTTGGATATAATGGACTGTTACTGCTGGGTCCCTTGAAGCACGATATTACTGGATTTTACTGTACAACCCACAGCATGTTTAGAAAGCCTTATTAAATCTGACCCACAGTGTTATAATGTTGCTGCGCAAAAGTGGATGTTTTGCTTTTAAACCTTTTCATTTCTGCATTTTATTTTTTATAGCAACAGAAATCCTTTAACATGGCAAAGCTGCGATGCGTCTGAAAGCCGCTCTTTGACAGGAAAGGGCCCCTTCTGCAGTATGTGTGGCCCGACTTGGCAGGAACGGCTCGGAACCCAACCCTGCTCCCTCTTAAAGAGTAGCTGCTAGTTTCGACCTGTCGCTATAACCACAATCTGCACCTCCCTGCCCACAGGTTAATCCTGGAAAAGGAAGGACCTCGCTCCCTCTTCCGGGGACTCGGGCCTAATCTGGTGGGCGTGGCGCCATCCAGGTACTGAGCGTCTCCGTTGTCCTTCCACTGACGTGTCACGGGAGTGTGTGAGTGTCTTAGCTGCTGTAGAACCCAAACCCTGCTGCCCGGTGTATGACATTAGCAGAAATGCCTTGGATCCCATAACATCTCTGCGCTGTGACATTTACCGTGCTGGTTGCTTTGCTCCGCTGCGGTCGTCACTGGGTGAGAGGGACACGAATTTGCCCACTGGCACTATCTGGGGCAACAGGTGGCGGTGGTTCAGACCATGGGCCGATTACCCCACGTGTCTCTGGGTCTAGCTGCTGGAAGGCCTGTGCTCTAATACCCTTGGGAAAAGGTCATTAACCCGGATCGTTCTCTTGAAACTTTATTGATCCCCGGGGGAAATTCTCTTGGGTATTGAGCTGTATGAATGGGTAAAAAAATGTGACTTCGGGTGAGCGGAAAAAAGAAACGTCACCATCAGCTGATGATCCTCCTACACGGTTATAATTCAGAAATTCAGCTGCTCTTCCGAGGAAACTGGGGCAAATTGTCGTTGACTTTGAGGCTCAAAAAAACAAACAAAAAAAAAAAAAAACTTTGAGGCTCAGGCAGGGATCCATGACTGATGAGAAAATGCATCGCGGTATATATTTATCCCCCCCCCCCCGCGGAGAGATGGCCTGCCGTCGGCATGCCGAGCCTTCGCTGGGATGCTCCTGCACACACCCTGCCCTGAGCCATGGGCCTCTCATGCTGCCTGTGAGCGTCGGCAGTGTTAGCTCTCCGGCTGGAGGGAGTCTGTGCGGCTGATTGGCCCTGTGACGCTTTGTGTCCCGCCTACCGTCCACGGCACTGGTCAGGCGGCATGCCTGTCAGTCTGCCCTGTATTTCAGTCATTCGCCATTGTGTGGGCTGCAGCGGAGCTCGGTTCTCGTGACCGGACTGGGTCATCCTATACTTCCGCCGCCTCGGCTGGCTCCCCGCCAGTGTGCCTCTGGTAGTCATGGCGGCCCTTTGACTTGGGGACGTCCTTCTGTGTGGCTTTCACGCTCCGGCCATGAGCTTGCTTAGTGATTCCTCCTGCATGTAGGTCAGACAGCTGCCCGCTGTTTCATCCATCCGTCTTGTCCAACTTCCACTCTGACTGATTAAATAAAGGCTTTTTTTTTGCCTGAAAAGTGCCAGTGTTGCAACACTGGCTGTTACCTAACCCTGCTTTGGCTGGGGGGAGAGGTGGTGGCAAGTCAGTGAGAGCAGATGGGTGCTTCTGAAGGTCCTCTTCCTGCTTGCGGCGGGTGTGTGACGCCGGCGGCCTTAAGATAAATGGCAGCTGGCGCTAAGTGTGTGTGGAGAGCTTTGTTGACTGGGGGGGGGGAGATGGGTAATGCCACCTTGCGCAATGTCACTCTGAAACCACCTGTGTGCTCACGGTGGCTCGCCTCCCGCAGACGGACAGCAGGGTCACGTCCGGCTGCTTTTAACGCGCGATAATGGCCCTCTTGGCGCGGATGCCAGCCGTGATGGAGTTCTGCCCGTGTGGGCGGGGCCGCTGGCTGCTCTGAAAGATGCATGTGCTGGTTACAGGGAAGCACTTTATTCTCTCCTGTGCCTGCGATAGTGCAGCCCATCTTAACCTGCCTGTCTGATGTAGTATTTACATGGACTCAGGCTAAACACTTCAAGGCCGGGAAACGCGGCAAAATATTAATCCGGTTGGGGCCCAATGGCTGCCCCCCGGCCCGGGTTCAGGTTCGTTATTTCGGTGCGAACAGAAGGTCATTGTTTGGAGGGACAACACCACCCATCTGTGAGCATGTGCATTGTTCTGTGAGCACGTGCATTGTTTTGTGAGCATGTGCATTGTTTGGTTTTTCCTACTTATGCATATGAGTCTAAATTCTACCCATCCCCCCCCCCCCCCAACCTCCAGAGCGATATACTTTGCTGCATACTCGGGGGCGAAGGAGAGGCTGAATGGCGTGCTCGAACCCGACTCCACACAAGTTCACATGTTGTCAGCGGGTTTGGCAGGTAAGGACCGCTCCGTTTGACCAGTTAGGCAAACCTGGACAGATCCCGTTGGGGGGGGGTCAGGTCATGCAAGTGTAACCTGTTCAGGTTTGCTAATGATGTAACTGGTTAGCCTGAAGCGAACAGCCTTCTGTTCTCTGCGTTACTGTGCTGCATTGGCCTTCGCTTAGTATTCGGTTACTTGTCTCTCCTCTCTAGCCTTCGGGAATATGGCACCTGGCAGTTTGTAACGGCGACGTCTCTGTTCACACTTGAGTCCCCTGTCTGTGTTTTCGAGACGTCGTCCAGATTGTGAATGAGGACGCAGTTTGGGAGGTTTTGCTTTGGAGTCTGTGGGATTTTCAGGAGACGAGCAGGAAGTTCAGGAATCTCAGCACGCCCGCCTGGCCAGACTGAGCCATTCTGGAAAACCTGTCTGTTAGGTGGAGCTGCAGAATCCCACGTGTGAGTGGGCATCCTGTTAAACCCGTCTGTTAGGTGGAGCTGCAGAATCCCACGTGTGAGTGGGCATCCTGTTAAACCCGTCTGGCTGCTGCAACCCCAGCTCTGTTGACTCCACCTGCCAGCAGCAGAGGAGCCCTACAGTTTGAATTGGATCCAGCCTCTTGGCACCTAATCTGTCCCCATAGCAACCCAGTAGCTGCACCATGTTGTCGTGTGCGGTGGACGGAACATAACGCGATCCTAGGCTGACTAAAATGGGAGATGTGTACTGGTTACTGTTTAATGCTCACGCCCATTATACTGAGTAAGATGTTCACCTGTTACCAGTTCAGAGATTTTTGATAGTGCTGTAAATACCAATTTCTTAGAATGATGGTCAGTATGCTTTGACTATCCTCTGTAGTGTGTTTTTAATTATATAGTCTCTGTATGGTTAAGTTCTAAATCTTGGAGCATGCTTTTTTGGGAGGGTTGGAGGTGGGGTTGGGGGGGGTTAGGAGACCAGGGACTGGGAGGAGAATAACCTCCATGAGTGGCTGGTGATTGTGCTGCCAGCGATTCTCCATTGAGAAATTCTAACCTTGTCGTTTCAGAAATGAGTGTTTCTGTCTCAAGCAAGTTTGAACTTCTGTTCTCTTGATGTTTGGAGTCTCCCATCCCTGGAGATGCAGGTGGTGTTATGGTTTCATGTAGATGCTGCTCCAGACCGACATGCCTGGAAGACCACTTTGTGAAGGGTTACCACAGGGTATCGAGCAGAGATCAGGTTTGCTCACGTAGCTCCTGCTCTTGCCAGATGTGGGACAACCTGTTTCCCAAACAAGTCTGCAAACGAGCCCTGTGTTTCGGTCGCCTGTATTTCTGGCCTTGTTGCACCTGCAGACCTTCTTCAGTCCATCACGGCCGCAGGGTTAGGACCTGTGAAGGCCTGTGAGCTCTGTGAAGGCCTGTGAGCTCTGTGAAGGCCTGTGAGCTCTGTGAAGGCCTGTGAGCTC
>JABFDZ020000057.1:121902-154506 GCA_019775955.2 Pollimyrus isidori | reverse complement strand
GCGCCCCCCCGCGCCCCCCCGCCCCCCCCCGCCCGCCCGGCCCCCGCGCGCCCCCCCGCCCCCCCCCCCGGCCGTGTGTTTGTGGTCTAAAAGTGCTTTTGCTTTTATCTCTATTTATATATATAAATATTTTTGGTTTGTGGGAGTGTGTGGGTTAAAGCAAAAAAAACGCCTGTTTCATTAGCAGCTCTGCCCGTCTTCCTCTCTTAGACAGGAAGAACCTGAATTGTGTGGTCTTCAAAAAAAAGTTTTTTTTTTTAAATTTGCTTTGTTCACAGATTAATGATTTTTATACCGGCAAAAAGCATAAATTTTGTTCTTGCCAAATTAAATCCCATGCAATGTATTGTGCTTCTGAAGATTTTATCTTCGATCCATGACTCGGGAAACTCAGAACTCCAAACTCCCCGTTAACAGTACGCACAGATATTCCAGGATTAGTTGTGGTTCGGTGTTAAATGAAGGATACAGGATAATATTGCAAGGTATTACACTGTATGGAACTAAACAACACATTAGATGCAAAGAAAACACAAAGACATCTTTAAACAATAAATTAGCTTTAGGGTACCGTGCGCAAATGGATGCTAATGGAACAGGGCTGAGAAGAAGTTGGACAGCAAGCCAACCCTCAATAAGAATTACCGCCCAGGGTTTGACGGTAGGGTCTCACCTAACAACAAAGAAAACCACCCAACCCTGCCTGGCCACAGCCGGAAATAAAGCATGCTTATGGCAATTGTATATTTCTTTGTTTTACTACAGTAAACATGATCTAAAGGCCTTCCTATATAAAATAAGGCCTTTATATAACAAACTGTATTCATTTGTATCTGCCTATATAGATAATATGGATAAAAGAGATGAAGTAAATATCAAACTTCGGCTTGGTCAAGCGACAAAAACAATCTTCTGACCACTCATGTGCATGACACTTTGCAGTGTGCCTGTCCATCACAGTGCATGCACACACATACTACAGGAGATTTAAAGATTAGCCCACCTGCATGTCTTTGGGACTAGGGGGAGAAAACCAAAGTATCTAGAGGAAATCCACAGGACACGGGGAGAACCGCGGACTCACACACACATGCAGCGGAAAATGCAGATTTTTTTTTTGTGACAGTGCAATGATCTTCCCGTCCTCCAACCCAGGGAGTGGCAGTCGCTGTACTGGTCACACCTCGACTGACGTTACCGCAGGCGCAAACCTGTGAATTATTTATGGCCCCAGCCATACCATCCAATGTAATAAAAAACAAAGGAGCAAAACCTCGATTTTGCATGCTGGGTAAAATAATTTCCTTTGTTTAGCGTATAGCTGGTAGCGTGACACTGCTTTGTCAGTGAAAGAGCATGTGTTACAGAAGTGTGGACCATGCTGTTTTCAAAACCCATATATCAATAACTGTAACTTATTCATATATTTTATAATATATAATAAATGAATTAATAAGATATTGACTTAACAACAGCACTTGCTTTTTAAAGTGGTAGATACTATGTATTTTGTATGAGATATTAATTTATTGCAGTGCTACACTACCAGTCAGACGTCATTGGACACAATGAGATCATCTACATTTGTATGTTACTAGTTTAACATTTTTTTAAAATACACTCAGTATTCATTGCTAACAAATAAATTCACAGTTTGTTCACCATTTGAGTACCTTTATTAGCAAGAAAACGTCAGATCTTTGATTCATCAAAGTAACCTCCTCTAGCAGTTATAACAGCAGAGAAAATTCAAGACAAGGCAAGGACAGCCTAGAATTTGATTGTGCTATCCCCACACAACCTATGAATAAGACGTCAGACATGCACAATTACATACTCTTTTCATGTTATAACATGTTATATTTACTTATATTTTCATTTATAGCCGTTCACTCAACTTTCCAGTACTTAACAAGAATAAAATCTGCAGTTTATTAAATAAAAGGAAAAGTTGTAAAAACCTGTGTAAAACAATGTAACGGGCGGCATATCGATTTAGTTATTTAGTTATGTATTCGCTTAAAAATGCATAATGGAAGATGTTATTTCTGTAGCAGGATTTGACTCTGGGTCGTTTCAGGTCCGTCTCTTCGTCTCCCTCCCCGCCAAGGGCACGTTTATCGGTCTCCCTATCACCTGTCGGCATTTCGTTAATTTTTCTCCAGCTCTCCCTCAGTGTTTTCTTTGTGCCGCCCCCCGGCCCCCGCGCCTCCCGCCGACGGCCATTCCCAGTTGCACATCTGCTTTGCGCGGCCCGAATGTGAGAATTGGGGGCCCGCGGCTTTCCCAGCGACCCGGCCTTGGAGACCGCTGGGGACGGGGGCCTGCGTGGCCCTGATGTGGGAAAAGTCTGGGAGGGCTTCCTACGGAGCGCCGTCAGACGCCCCATTAAAGATAGTCCGTGTTTTCCCTCACTGTGTTGGCCGGGCTGGGGGGGGGGGGTGGGTGCGAGGGGGGACGGGGGAGTGTTACTTCTTATACTTCACACGAAAGACGAAACAATGGTGCCCGCAGCGTGTGCTCTGTGACTCGAGCTGCGGCTTAAGCGTTTCTCACTGGCTGGACGTGACTGTGTTGTCTTATCATGCCATGGTTTCTTGTCTAAATGTTTGTCGGAGGGAACAACAGTAACAGCTCTGATTATTCTTGATCAACTAACAGAGCCGTAAATATTTTGTGCAGTTTCGGATACCTCCGCACAGCATCTCAGTACCGGACGAAGGAAGAGACTTTTTAACTTTCCGACCCGCACTCTCCGTCCGTCCTCGCGATGGGTGTCTCTCAGAACCCCTCGACTCCTGTGGAGGGCCTCTGTCATTCCCCTGCTCTGCAGAGACCTCACCTCGCTCCCTGAAGACCCGCCCAGTGCATCTAGCCGGCGATGATGGCGTAGTCTTGGTCACAGTGAGGGTGTCTCAGCCTGAATGACGCCACTGTTTGTTCAGCATCGTTAGATACATCCGCCTGGGACGGGGACCTCCTTCACGGTGCACTATCCATCTCTCATGCTTCCAACATGGCATACAGGAAAACAAAAAGGTCGTTCTTGTCCTTCTTCACGTCTCCTTTGCTTCAGGCTCCAGTGATATTTCGCACTACATTCCTCTTTTCCCGCTATCTCCCTGCTTCGTAGATTCAGTGGGGTGGTGCCCAGCTGGCAGCGGTATCCACACTCTGGTTTATATTAGATGTGAGTCACTTCACATTTTCTGTTTATATCACCCCTGTTTCATACGCTGTGAACAGAGTTGAGGGAATTTTTCCTTCAGTTTTTTTTTTTTTTTCCATCCAGCTCATCCCTCTACACGCAAAGAAGCCTCCCTTGGGGGGGAGCAGGGTGCATGTGCCGCGGGCAGGGCCCTCCGATCTGTACGGGGCGAAACGTCACTGGCTTAATTGGGCCCCACGGTTTATGGGAGGCTGATGAGTCAGAGTGACTTATTGATGATGCAGCCGTGTCCTTGTGGTCAGGGATTAAAAAAATATCCACAACTCCGGTGGCCAGAAATAACATTCAGAACTTTGGGGGGAGGAGAGTAGAGGTATGATTTTTCCATTGTCAGGGCTGAGGTCTATAGAATGCAATAATAATAATAATAATTAATAATAATAATAATAATTAATAATAATAATAATAAAAGTAACAAAGTTCAAAAGACAAACTTATAATAGCGCAAAAAATCTGACTGTGACATTATCAGGACCTTTTAAAATGGTTGTTCATTCCCAGCTGAATTTGTATTTCACCTGTATGCGTACACATTAGCTACATATTTGTGGCTAAACCCAGTGACATCTTATCTCAAGCTTGCATCTTAAGAAAAGCCGAACAGAAAGAAAAGTTTTATCTATCGGGGTTATCGGGGTGCAAGTAACTGAACTTTTCACTGAATAATGCTCCGCACTTGTCAAGTCTCTTTTTGGACGATTGCGGCCTTGAGGTTACAGAACCATTTGCCCAGTACTGGGGGCCAATGGGTAACCGGCCGGCAGAACACTTTCTGGAGGAGACCTTGTCCCTCCTGCAGCATTGTGGGAAATGCCCAACTATGTCCCAGACACCCCGACTGAGCCGGGAATGTTCTCTGGTGTAATTTCATGCACAAAAAGTTTACGACTCGAGGCAACCCTTAAGATATTTACAGTGTTATTGCAAGAGAATGAGTTCATTCATGTCGTGTACGGCTGCATTCACACAACCCCTAAGCAGATTTGTTCTTTCCCACAAGCCCTTAACCTCTCAGATGCCAAAGGGGCTGGATTACTTTACTTGCTCCACTACTTGGAAGCTGTCAGGGGAAAGATGGGGTGTCCTCCCTGGGATGCTATCTGCAGGGGCTTTCGGGTGCTTCCAAGCAAAACCTCAACATGGAACTTTCTGGCAACGTGGAAATAGGAGCCTCTTTCACACTGAAGCTGAAGCTCAAGTATGCCAGTGCTTGAAGCAGTGAGAGAATGAAAGTAAAGTGGAGTTTCCCTTCAATACAAACCATCGACCACAGTCAGAACCTTGATAAGTGAGATAAACTCATTTCCTCCGAGATATGCTGTCATAATTCTCTTTTTGCAATAGCTTGCACAAATATCAAATACAAATAAATATTTATAAGTATTATTTCGACAAATTTCGACTAAATTTATTTATTTTTAAAAATTCCTCTGGTTTCCAGCTCATAATGGGGTGGGCCACTGGAAGGTGGTGTAAAAAGATTAGTATGTGTAACACACAAAAAAAAATGTCTGTGTTTCTTTTTAGTGCTTTAGCAACTGTTGAATTGATTGGATTGAATTCTGACGCTAAAATTTGCAGAGCCTGCAAGAACCTGCACCTCATGTAAGTTTTCAAAAGATCATGGGGCCTCTGGTACCATAAGAACGATGGTCTGGGGAGGGAAAAGCTAGTGCTATCTATGTCATTTTTAACACACCACACACACTTTCTGCGTTTTTCTCATCCATCCCCAATGCTGATTATGACAGCCCTGTATTTTGAGCTCATTCACCATGCTAGTTCTGCGGCTGACGAGAGCAGAGGTCCAACCACAGCTCTAACCCAAATATGTCCCTGTCTATGGTTCTCATTAACTCTGCCTGTGGCCCGTAGACGTGCGACACGATGGTCAGTCCCATCCCTGCCATGAAGGAGTATGAAAATTATAAGGAAAAGAGCTAAAAATGTTGCCAGTTCGTTATGGTTTTCATTTCTTGGCATCTGTTGGCGTCTACAGCTATTTGCAGGCAGAACTGGTTTTAAAAGTAGCTGGTTTAGCACTTTTCTCCAAGAAAGTTGCATTTCATACAGATGCATGGGTTAAGTCTATCTCTGGAAGCACAAGAACGCAAGGCAGGAGACACCTTGAGTAGGAGGCCAGTTCAATGTTTTTTTGCTAGAAAACCAATATACTGAAACAATCTGGTATCTCTCTGGAAAAAAGTCTGTGGGACTTTTTGACCAAAATGTCATTGTTTCAAATTTCATATCAAGGAACATTATTATAAATACTGTAACTACTACTAATAATATCAATGTACCCAATATTCTAGACATTGGTTATCTTGTGAAAGATCTCCTTCTGTGTGGCTTTCGGGCTGTAGCCTCTGCTGTTTTCCACATGTAGGCCAGAGGATCGTCTGGAAGTTCTTGCCTTCAGATGAACCCGGTTCCCCAAGCTGTCATTCTTCCAGAGTGGCTGGAAAGAGTAGATTTATGGAGGAGCCAGTGTCAGGTTTATCCAGCAGAGGCCGACGCACTACTGGGCAGTAAATCAAGAAAACAGGAATGGGAACAGGCCCGAAAGATCAACTGTCATCGAGGGGTGAAGGTCAACAGTGTGGAGGTATAGATCAAGTGGCCCAAACTTGCATTTTTCTGTTTATGGGTGAAGTCAAATGCATCAGTGAGTTTTGTGCAGGTCTACTTGATGATTTCAGAGCTGTAGATAGCATGGTAGTTCAGTGGGTGACAGTGTTCCTTCACACCCCCTGTGCTGGGGGTTGAATCTAGCCTCCACTCTGTTTGCACATTCCTTCTGTCATGTCGCGGTTCTTCCAGTAACATGGATTCCATCCACAATCTAAAGACATGCAGTTCAGCCAGCTGCCCATGGCACATCATCACATGTACATGTGCCCTGTGGCAGACCTACTGTACATCTTGCCTTGCACCCTGGGATATGCTCCAAGCCACCCCATCTCCCAGATCAGGACACCTGGATACGAGATGTATAAGTCATTTCGTTCATACATTCCCCAGGACTACACATTCAGTTTAGGTGATTCTTGGAGTCTCTCTCAGAAGACCTACAATATAAATCTGGGTACGTTGGCCATCAAATGGCACTCACACACTGAAGCATGGATCTGGCAACCTGAATTCACTTGAAAGTCTAATCGTCATTCTTGGTTAGAAAATTGAGAACAAGTGGGGTGGTGCGTTGGCTCAGTGCTTGGCGCTGTTGCCTCATGGTGAGAAGGTCCAGGGTTTGGTCCTGGGTCCTTTCTACATGGAGTTTACACACTCTCCCTGGGTTTGTGTGGGGGCCCCAGTTTCCTCCCACAGTCCAAAAGTCTACCAGGTAGGTTGATTGGTGAGTCTGAAATGGCCCTGTAGTTGTGTGTGCCCTGCAGGCTGTTGGTGGCCATGGTTGGTTCCCGCCTGTGCCCATTGTTCCTGGGATGGACTCTGGTCCCACAACCCCAGGTGGGATTAAGTGGTTTCAGAGGCTGGATGGGGAACATGCACACAGAGCTGAGACTTAAATTTATCTAACAGCTTCCAAAGTAGGAGATGCCGTGCTTCTCACTGTACCGTCCTAATTTAATGATTCTTAGCATAATAACAATAAAATGCAGTAAGTAACACAATATCACACCCTCTTCAGCTCTTGCCTCTGACATCCTATATTCTTCTGGGACCCAACACGTAGCTGCCAAAGAGGACATAGGTGTCAAAGGCAATGAGAACGGGACAGAATTCCACCCTCATCTGTTTTCGTTAGCTCCCAGAGAACGGCGGTGCGTTTCTCAGAACATTTTACGGAAAATACCTGTTATTACAAGCAGGTTTTCGTGTTTATTGACACAGACTAGTTGAAAGTCATGTAAGAAGAGCTAAATCAGGGACCACACAAGAAAGTAAAACAGTGGTGTAATTGGGAAATAAAAAAACAAAAAATGCTTGCAAAAAAACGAAAAAAAAGGGAAAAAAGAAAACATGATAGGAGGGAAAGTTGGGACGGAAAGCGAGAAGGGTGAAGCCAAGAGACTTGGCTTAGCTTTCTCAGGGGGGGGAGAACATGGGGGCAGTATCAGACCCTGATAGTGTGGGTTTTCTTTTTCTCCATTCACACCCTGCCCCCCCCCTCCAGCACCACCGCCGATATTCACCCCAAACTCCATCCCAGCCCACTCTTATCTCCTACGTCTTTCCCCAGATTCTCCCCATCCTTGCTTCTTCCGAAAAAAAAAAAACACTGGCCCGCAGAACAATGCGCCATGAGGGTCCCCCGTTCTCGGCTCCATATTTATTTTCGACGTCCCCTCCTGCGTTTTGCCGTGAAGCCGCACACGTCACATGACTCGAGAGCCATGGCAGAAACACCTGAATGGATGGTGCGACGAGGTTTCGCCTCCTGTTCATGCTTCTCCGTCTGTTAGTATCAGAGCGTAAATAAAGTCTGTTTATCGCTTGCGACTGAAATGGTTTCAAGGATGAAATACGACCAGAACCAAACTGCACTGTTACACAGACGTTGCCACACAGTAAACAAGATATCGGTCGGATATAATCATGTCGGTATCCGCGTTTCATATTGGTGAGTGAGTCGATAAAATTGTTCCCTGGTTGACACGCACAACCCATGTTCTCTGAGCTGTAGAGAGTAAATTGGGTCAGTTTTTTGAACATACTGTTAGCAAAGTTGCAAACAAAGCAAGAAAGAGGACTTTGACGGGGTAGTGCACTTTGAGGGGGCTGTGTGAAATATGGAGTGGGGGGAGACAGGCTGGGTACTCTGATTGGAAGCAGATGTTGGACAGAGCAAAGGCAGACAGGGGCTTGTTTCTGAAATTTCTCAGGATTCAGCCTTCCTTTCTGGGCCCTGGCTCTCATAGCCAATCAGAGGTTGGCTCTGCCTGGTCTGAGAGGCTCACGGGCAATTTGATTGGTTCCAGGGAGAGAAACGTGGGCGCGAAGAGCAGATGTCCTGGGAATGCTGGCGAATCCCATCCGGCCTGCAGCTGAAAAGAAGTGAAAACATTAAATGCGGCAACTGGGCAGTAACCAAAACCTGTTCTTATCCAGCTGCACAGTCAGACACACACAAACGCACACACACACACACACACACACACACACACACACACACACACATACACACACAAGGTCCACTTGTAGAAACGGAAGCACACATGCATGGAATTACATTTACAATCAGAAGTAAGAAAAAGTACTGATTCATAGTGTAAGAGGGGGTAATGGAATAAAATGGTTCAATTGTAATTTCATAAACAATTCACTTCTATTTCATTCACTTAATCAGTGTCTTGTCAGTATTTAGCAGGTGTGATTTGCCTGTCTTACACTTGACATTAAGAGGGCTGCTCATTTAATGGCATTATTTCCATAATAGTAGTAACAACAATAACCATTATAATCGATGTGTCACTATACTATACTGTGATTTACTATTTTGCAATATTAGTTACTGGAAAGGTACGTATCAAAAAAACAAAATTATCATTTAGCCTACCCAGTAACATATTTAAACACAGAAGATCTGCCAGTGCTATTTTCAATACAGATATTGTCAAAAACAGAAAGGGGCTCTTTTGAGAGAAAAAAAAATATTTAGTAAAATATTCTTTTCTTAGCATCTAAGTGCAGTTGGCACCTTGCCTTTAAGTGTGACCTGTTTATCTGCAGTGCCGTGTTTTCTCCTGCAACAACCTATTTTTCGAGCACTGAGCAGCCTTAGCACAGTTAGCGTCGTCCATTGACGTTGGCCACAAATTAGCGTTAGCGCTGGCTCACTCAGGGAAGCTCAGTATATTGTTGTTGGTTTAGGCACAATGGACAAGACCTTGGTTGGTGACAAAAGCAAAGCTGCCCGCTGGCATTCTTCAGTGGCTGCCCCCCCTCCCAAATGCCCCCTGAGCTTCTCCTTAGAGTGGAAGCTCACGTCTCCCTGTGCCCTGGTGATCGCCGGCCCCGCTGTAGCAGCGATCAGTCATTGTTACTAATGGAGGGCCCTCATTAGCATCTGAAACCACCTCATTTCCTGTCCAAAATATGGGCCACCGTTCGACCTATACCCCTCATGAATACGGCCGGGCCCGCACAGGAAGCTCTCATTCCTGGGGAGACACTGGCGGGCGCGTGTCCACAGCCCCCGGACACCGGCGCCCCACGAGGGGCGGCCCATGTTATTGCTAAATGTGACAGCTGTAATAAAAATGCAAATGGTGACCTAAGCTGAGGGGCCTCTTCCCTGACCCCTGCAAACCTCCATAATATAGTCAACACCCGTTCCCCGACATCTTAGTCTGTGGCAAGAGGGGAAACACATTAGCGAGAAACAAGAGGTGTGGAAAGCGCGGCCTGGTTGCTAAGATGCCGGAGTGAGTAAATAAAATAAAATAGCTTAATAGCACGTTTTCTGCGAAGGCCATAAAGTGCACGCCTTACTATTTGCCCGCTCACGTTGCACTTTATTTCGTCGCTGTTGTCATCACTGGCGCTGGGTTCCCTACAGCGACAGAAAGTAGGAAGCCATTTTATAAATCACGGGGATGTGATTTATAACATACCGGCGACAGTATAGTTACATTTTAAAAGAAATTTCTCCTCGGTGTTTACTGCTGAGATTTGATCCCGCCACGCCGCACCGTGAGACACAAATAAAACGTGTTCCGCGACGGTGTTGTCGGGCAAGAATGCGTAGCTTTAGCCGGGATGTGAAGGATCCCTTCAGAACTAAAAAAGACAATGATTGGCCGCAGCCGTCATAAACAGGAACGTGCTAAAAGCAGAGCCGCGTAAGAATTTAGGCCATTTTCTGTGCCGCGTAATTCCACTCTCAAATGCAGTGCATCCAAAGCACAACATCACATCGAGGCTTCTCACATCACACAGCACTGCTCTTAATCTGCAAGCCAGTATGTTTCTTAATGCCAATCATTCACATTTAAGTTTCACTCCATTTTTGTGATTTCATATTATTAAATCCAGAGACAATGACCAAATTAAAAAACAGTTTGCATTCATTTTCTGTATTATGTTTGGAAGTCCACAGAAGGGGTAAGCTGTTATTTCCTACACAGATTATAACATGCACCCCAATATGCTGCGATCATTATAATAATAAATATCTTTAATAATGAATAGATTTTATTTAATTTCATTAAAAAAAATAATTTAACAATGCAGCAAAGAACGGCTGTCTGACTGAAGGGTAACAGGTGCAGAAAGCCAATGGTTGTCGTGCTTCAGAAAACACCTTTTAACACTGATGTAGTAAATGTACAACCTACATGTGGCTGAAACTGAGAGAGGTGTGTGTTCATTCGAACAAGAACATGTGCGTCTTTTAGGTAAGTAAACCAATTTTCCAGAAACGTGAATTTCAGGTGCCAGTCGTTTGCGGTTCAACTTCTTGCATTCTATCCTTACAATGTCGCTGCAGCAAGAACCAGCAGCATTTCCAGCAAGCCTTCAAAAATAATCAGAGCCGGGAGGCCCTGAGTCCTGCGCCTCACGCTGAGGCCGACCTCGCCCCTAACATCACATCCCACCTGGTTTCTTAAATCAGACCGTCCCCACATTTATTTATGCTCAGGCAATCTGAGAGACAGCCGAGTCCGCTAAGTAAATATTTGGGTGGGAAGCTGAAAGGGGGACAGTCTCCTGCAGGGTGCGACAGGAGGGGCGGCTTTAGGTCCAGGCCTCACTCTACTCTGCCTGCCTCCTCCAGGTGAGCCTTTTCTCTCTCTCTCTCTCTCTCTCTCTCTCTCTCTTTCTCTCTCTCTCTTTCTCTCTCTCTCTCTTTCTTTTTGTATGCTCCTCTCTTTCAAAAGCAATGGAAACTTTTTTTTGGTGAGATAAAAATAACCAGTAAAATCCCCATCTACTTGTAGGTTTTTTTTTTTTTCCATAACAGACATGCAAACTCTGTGCACGTAGTGTGTGAAGGTGTCATCGAACCCGGGACGGTATCAGGCCGGGCAGCAGTAGACCCTCATCTCCGGGAAGCGTGTGGACAAGAAGGTGAAGAAGGGGCATGATAATCCAAGCCCTCCTGCACAGAGCTGAGGTGCGGGGTCAAAAGGGAACGTGAGGGTGAAAAGCTGCACCCGAGTGTGTATGAGGAAATCAGTGAGAGGCGTGAGGGAGTCACAGCTGATAAGACGCCCCCTTGTATTTTATTTTGGGTATCGCCCTGCAATGACTGCCACCCGGGAGCTGTAAGCTGACGTCTGAGAAACCGCCACGGTCGCAGAGTACACGTCACAGGGCATGACACAGCTCTGCACAGCACAAGTGAAGACCAAAATTCCAAAATTCACTCAAGACCATGAGATACGTTTTTAAAAAAGTCTGTTTTGGAAATTTAACAAAAAGGTCTTTGTTGGATTACTTAGGGACCGAGTGAATTTTGGGTAGCAGTATTGTATCTCTCCGACTTTCTGAGTTTCTTTGATGATTAGACTCCTAAAAATTCCTCTAATATTCTCCTATATACTATACTAGAATAGTATCTTCTTCTTTTTCTTCTTCTCCTGCTAATTATCATTGCCGTTATCACAGAAACAGTCGAGAGGTGTTATTTAATCCAGGCCAATCAAAGGCAGCATGGAGATGCTGGGATGCTGTCGAGGTCACGGAACGGAGGGTCATGTAAGATGGGGAAGTCGAGCAAAGAACCAGAGTCGGGAGATCAGGGTGACCGAGGAAAAGCAGGAGCGGACGGGAACCCAGCAGGCAGGTCGGCTCGGGGCTACGGGAGACAAGCAAGAAAAGCTCAGTAAAGCGGCACACGAAGGAACTGCGGAGGTAGCACTGGATTTAAAGAGGCAGGAGGGTACAAAGTCTTCCAGCGAGGCCATGAGTATCACTGGACACATAGTAGCAGAGATCCAGCGATGTCCCAAGTGGAGGGAGGTACAGTGGAGGAAATAATTATTTGACCCCTCGCTGATTTTGTAAGTTCGTCCATTGACAAAGAAATGAAAAGTCTCAGAACAGTATCATTTTAATGGTAGGTTTATTTTAACAGTGACAAAGGAAAATTTAAAAAATAACTTTAAATAAAAGATAGAAACTGATTTGCATTTCATGGCGTGAAATAAGTATTTGAACCCTCTAACAAAAAAAGACTTAATACTTAGTGGGCAAAACCCTTCCTTGTCAAACGTTCCTTGTAATTGACGACCAAGTTTGCACATATTTTAGGAGTTTTGGTCTACTCCTCTGTGCAGATCATCTCTCAATCACTACTGTACCTTTATAAATACAACTCCACTCTATGTACCCATTGTATAGTGGCTGATAGAATGGTGGAGGGAACATAAACCTTTCTGGTGGGGTAGCTGGCCAGCACAGGCTCATCACACCTGGCCTCATGCATAGAGTCATCTTGATGAGTGACAGCACCGAGAAAACAAGATGTAAGTAAAACAGGGACTGGCTCATCGCTTTGGATCGAAGGGGCAAACTGACGAGAGAGGCCAGCTGCCTTGGCGTTCTTCAACCCCGGAGAGGGTTGACACTTTGAGCTGAAAGCAGGGTGCCCACTGAACCTGTCACAGGGCACATTTCAGACGTCTGATGATGTGATGGTCAGTGGGCAGTACCCTCCCTTGCCTCCTCATGCGCCAGCTGGAATGGCAAACAGCTCCCCGCTGCTCCTGTCGTAGCTGCTCTCTGCAGCGGTCAGTTCCCTGGCAAAGAACACACAGGGACACAACTTCCTGCTTCCGCTCCAGCGTTGAGGGAGCGTGACCCCCACTCCACCTCCAGTTTAGACAGGGATCAGGATGGAGGCTTGGTGCACATCTCTTAAGGGACCTGCTAAAGGCCGAGGGGAGCAGAGGCAAGGGCTTGCGGTGCTGATGGGTAACGGCGTTTAGAGCTCGATAGTCAATTTGTGGGCGGAGACCTCCGTCCTTATTCTTTAAAAAAAAAGCGCCTATCAATATGAATGGCTCTTTGGTACAAAGAAGTTTTTCCAGCTCGGCGCAAAGCACAGTCAGTCCTGTTGCTGAGATAAAAGGTTAGATTTATAAAAAGAAAAACAAAAGTTCAGTGCTTAGGTGGATCAAGAAGCTGCACATTCATCACTCAAGACAGAAGGCCCTGCTTGAGAAGGTCATGCTTCTTATGCCCCAGAAACTGATTTGTGTGACAAAATTACAGGTCAAAGATATTTAAAACATTATCCCCGTGTCTTTAGTTTCTGCCAAATCAAATTCCAGTTTAGTTATACAGACTCTTTCCACTGCTCATCTGATGACCTTTATTTGACAATATACCCACAAACTTCAGAGAGAAGTCAAAATTAGCAGATCCCTTAGCAGAAACATTTGATGCTGCGATGGTCGGTGGGCAGTGCCAATGCACCCAAATACTAAATATATCAATACCTTTTATTTATTACTAATTCCATATTAATGAACCCTCATCGTCTTACATGGTCCATATATTCGTTTTCACACCGAATATGGGGGAAAATACAATGTCAACCCAGCAGTTGGCAGTGAACAGACTCAGGGGCAATACGACATCAGGCCATCTGAAAGTTCAAGGTCTGAAAGGCCAGACATTGGAATCCCATCTGTTTTTGGCTCTGAGACCCTGGGGATCAGCTTCAGGACTGAGAAGGAGTTCAAAATGTCTCTCCTCCGTCTGACAGCACTCCTACCTGAGATGTACCTCCACTTCATACCAAATTCAGCTTCCTCACAGTCTCCATGGGTGGCTTTGTGTGATTTCTGTTCCATGGTGAACTTATTTCTAAATGTTGTTTGCAATGGGCACCAAAGGCAATCTGTTATACCAGGGCTGCCCAACTCCAGAGCCCTGTGAAGCTCAGTTCTTTCCTTGTTCCACCATAAATGATTCAGCTCAAGAGCTGTGTGGTAATTAGCACAAGGAGTTGAATCAGGTGTGTTAAATGAGGGGAGACCCAAAAATGTGCAGGGCACTGGCCCCCCATGACTGAAGTTGCCCTCCCCCTGTGTTACACCTTAAGCACACGATGTACATGCTGTATTACAGAGTTTTTTGTAAATCATGCGGCAGCGTTGCGCAATAGCATTCTTACTGATTGCATCATCGCCCGGACGGTCATTGTTGCTTAATGATGCTTATTTACTTGCACAATCTGCCAGATAAATAAATGGAAACTCGGGGAACCAAGCAATAAGAATCTAAACAATATGGTCGGCTAGGTATTTCAAAAATAAAGAGAAAATAATAAGCCTCTCGGGGTTGTCATACAAGTACTGAAAAACCTGTCGACATTTTGTGTGTAGATGTTCAGACCTCATATATCTGTGCCGTTGATGATTTGAACGGGCTGCGGAACGTAGGCAGTTTTTGGTTCTTGCCGAAGCCTCGACCAATATGGGTGTCCATCCCTGCATGTTTAGAGGCAGAGTTAGTCAGAGATATAAATCAATACCCGGAAGGCTAAATCAGATACTATAGTGAGGAGCCTCCTCCTATGTGTAGGAGTAAGCACTACCATTCCTTCTGCTTACGAAGCAGTGCTTCGTCTCCTTTTGTTATATGCCTTTCTATAAAGGCTGCATTGTTCATCATGTGGTACCACGATAGCAATGTGACTTCCTAATTTGACCTATACTCATATTTAAAGTGTATTAAAGCGTATTAATATTTTTATACACTTAATGACGTTGATGAGGCTTTGTGATCAGACAATCTTAGCTCGTTCCTAAAATCATACCCTACGTAAATAATGACACACTATAATGCTAAATAGGTACCCAACGTTCATATAATTGCCCTAAAGACATACAGGAAATGGACAGGAAAATAGATACACCTGGTGAATAGTGTTTGAGGTTTCACACTTATACATGCACGATGATTACACATTCCATTTGTAGCAGGAGAGGTTGAATTAGCAGAGCAACGGCACAGCTGTGTGTAGAAATATTGCAATCCATGCAGCATAACGGGAGAAATATCAGAGTACAAAAGACGACAAAGTGTTGGTGTGCGTCTCATTGGTTCATCTGTCAGTAGGACAGCAAGTCTTTGTGGTGAATTCTGGGTAATGTCAGCACCTCACCATGAAGGACGGACCACATCAAACAGGAGTAACTGTGGCTGTAAGAGGAAGATTTCTGTACGGAACAAACATAAAGACACAGCTGCCCAACTGACTGCAGAGTAAAATGTGCACCAGGAGCTCACAGGGTCAGTGTTCATGGCTGGGCTGCTATTGAGAAACCTTTGGTCACTAGTGCCAAACGTTGGGTTCAGTGGTGCCAGCAGCTGTGGGCAATGTGGGCAATGTGAAACATGTATTGCTCTCTGATGAGTCCAGCTTCACTGTCTTACACACATATGGGAGAGTTACAGCGTGAAGAAGCTGCAAAGAAGCTTTACCACCCCGACTGTTACGTAACAGCATCAGTGATGATTTGGACTGCAGTATCATGGTATTCCCTAGACCCGCTACTTTTTTTAGATGGGCACCTCACTCCCAAGGACTTCCAAACCATTCTGGAAGACCATGTTCACCCAGCGGTTCAAACATTATAACCTGAAGGTGGCGCTGTGTATCAGGATGACAATGCACCAGTACACACTGGTGAGAGAGTGGCTCGATGAACGTGAGAGTGAAGTTGAACGTCTCCCATGACCTGCCACAGTCACCAGATCTGAGTATTATTGAGCCACTTTGGGGTGTTTTAAAGGAGTCAGGAAATGTTTTCCTCTGCCAGCATCACACAGTGACCTGGCCACAGTTCTGTAAGAGGAATGAATGACTGAGGATCCCTCTGGCCACTGTGCAGGGCTTGTATCTGTCATTCCCAACAACCTCGAGCTGCATTGCCCACAACAGGAGGCCCCACCCCATACTAATAGACTATTGTGGTCTAAAAGCAGGGGTTTCAGTTTCAGTCTAACCCCTGTACTTGTATGATTTTAATCAAGCTAATAGGAAATTCCTTTGAATACAGGGATTAAACATGTAAATTTCAAAATATGGTTATGAAAATTAGAAATACTAAAGGAATATACCGCACAATTACATTTTGTGAATGACAATACTTGGTTTTAGATTTGCTAGTCTACATAATGCATGTTTTTCATTTTGCTGCAACTTACATTTATGTGCATATGTTAATACTCACCAGCTTTGATAGAATGCACTTTTCCACGCCCAAGCCTTACCCACAAGCACATAATCTAATGGCTACCATGAAATTCTGGACAGTTTCTAGAATATTCTCTGCATGCCTAAATAAGGAATATCACATACTATTTTGGAGGCCTGACACAAGTTTCTGGCGGTGACAAAACAAAATTAAAGAGAAAATGCTGACAAAATATTTATGTTCTCATTACTATTTATAGAACTGTTTTTTTTTTTTTTTTTTTTTAGTAGCTCACAAGAAAAACATGACCACAGCCCCTTCCAGTAAGCTATTCTCAGTCAACCTGTTTTTTGCTGCATTGCATTTTGGGAAACCCTGGGATGAGCTGGGTTTCATTATGGTTAACGTGACCTTATATAGAGCTCCCATAATGAAACAAAAATTTCACTGTCAGGAGTAACTGGAAGGGGTCAGTTGTGGATCAGACTAGTGAATTAGCAGCGTCTTTGTTTTGCTTGCCGCCAGGGTGTGGAGGGGAGGGGAGGGGAGCCACAGAGAGCCTAGGCGGGAGATAGCACTCGGTGTTTTTATTTAGACATGTGGAATTTATTGAAGCCTAGGACTGCAAGCGGATGAATGGGCCACTATGAGTGTATCCCTGCTGACGCCACCCGCTCACTAACCATTGGTACGTGACTGGATGAAAACACTGGGGGAGGAATCGAGGGGGGTGGGGGATCGGGGCAGGTCCAGTTTACCCCCGCAGCCCAGGCAGCTCTCCAGAAATGAACAGGAACGATGGACCGGCCCCACGTGAGAATGGGTCATCGTGTTCCACACGCTTTGTTATTAAATCGTGTTCCAGTTCGGGTGGAAAAAATCTGTGTCACGGTATCTCGACATTGCGAAAGGTTGGGGATTCTGGCTGAGTGAGCTCAATGCCTGTGACCGCCTTGTCATTAAACAACAGGGAAAAAAAAACATTGAAAACAGTCATTGTATTCTCCGTTTTTAACCTTCTAGACATTTATCCTGAGCATCACAAGCAATACAGGATACACTCTGAACGTCATGCATTTAATGTTTAACTCCCAAAAAGTAAAATAACCACTTACCCTTTAAATCCTCTTTGGTCTACTTCAAACAACTCCGACGGAACGGTGGTACGTTTAAAAAATAACTGATGACAACCAGTACTTCAAGGACGGCATCCCAGCATAAGTTAGTTGACAGCTGCGCCTCTCCTTGAATCTCTGATAGCACTTTAACAGTAATGCTGTTTGGTGAGGAAGTGAGCTCACAACCTCCTGTGTCCGCCGCACAATGCTGAGAGTATGGGGTCTTATGTAACAGTGTCTGCATGTTTCCTAAGTGAACATCTGGCATGTTCATCCTTGCACATGGATCTTAATGCCTTCCATTGTCAAAACGCTTCACCGGTGTTCATAGAGTGGGCATAGAATGGAGCTGAGTGCTTATTAAACTTTAACAAATCACATTAATCAGAGGCATGAATAAATTATGCTGCGGATCATAACCCTACAATGGTTAGCAACCATATAAATTCATCTCTCTTGGTTTCCAATGGCATTTAAAGGGCACCAGGTCCCTATTGATGCTTTATACAGGTTAGGTGTCAAAACTGCAGGAATGTGGCCTTCTATGGTGGGGGAAATCTTTTGAGATCAGTGCTCACTTTGACCCTTCAGCCGTTCCTCCCCAGGCAAACGAAAAATGAAAACACACCACACAGGATAGTTCAGCATTTTGTCACATATATTTCTGTAACATAACAATTTAGTACAATAGGAATAGACGCTACAGTTTATAAAAAAACCTTCCAGCAGAAATCAATGATGGGCCAGCATCAGCCTTTTCTTACATAACTGTTTTGCAGACAGGTCTTCAATATTTTGTTCATTTTTTTTTTATGTATATAAAAAAGAAAAATCGCTACATTTATTTATTCTCACCTCCACTTTCATTTCCTGTTAAAGCACCAGCTGTCTGCATCTTATATTTCAAAGTTTATAAAATATAAATTATTTGAAAAATATTCAAATGTTTGTGAAACAATACTTAAAAAAGATCTCAATAACATAAAAAATACAGGAACACTATAAAATATACAAAAAACAGGAACAACAGTAACATTGACGACAAAAATTCCTTACGGAATACTAGGTGGTATGCATTTAAATACCACAGATAAGTGTGTGTCTGGATGAGTGTGTGTGTGTGTGTGTGTGTGTAATGTCTGTGTAAATGTCAAAATAAAGTCCATTTAACATGATCCGTGCAACACGTGATTACAATATACATCACACTGAAGGTACACGATATGAGTTTCTCACTGATAAGATTTTGTAGCCAGAGAAGCTACGTCCTATAGCACGGATGATTCTGTGAAAAGACAAAAAAAAATTTTAATCAGCCCAAAGCTGTGGATGGCATAGTGAAAGCAGTTCTCCAGAAGGCCAAACCTCCACACCAGCGCTTTTCACATAAAACACTCTTTGGAATGACAGAATGAACAAAAAGATATAAGGAATGAAACTACTGGATGTTTATCCCAGCTCACACCAGACAAACTGTGTTTTGTCTTCAGAGGTTCAGTACGCACATTCGGCAACATGTGTGTAAACTGAAGACGTCCGGATCGATCCATAAACAGGGGAACACTAAAAATTCCTGGCCCCCCCCCCCCCCCCGGATCCCCAGTTCATAAAACACAACCGGATCCAACTAGTAAGTGTGGAAGCTTTTTAATCTCACCCATGGCAACAAGTATAAATGGATTGTCCGGCAGGGAAATTTAAGGCCTATCGTTTATTTGGATAAAATCGGGAAGACCGTCCTTCACGTACACAACTCCAGCCCCTGTTTACGAGAGACTGATGTACATCATGACCATTTCTAACATTTTGTTCCCTATTACTAGCATTATCTGTTTTGTTTGTTTTTGGATCGAGCTCCTCCTAATAGATCATATGAAATACAATCCGTACAAACAGACAACTGCAATGGTATTATAAGCACAACAAGTGACATTCTGCCATTGTAAACAATAACGTTTTTATTTTAAGATGATATTTTAAGACTGGCTTTTCCCATACAGTCTTCATGCAGTGATATTCCCATCGAGCGAAATCCTGACATGCCTCTGTTTTACTTTATCCTGGGGGCAACCTGGTCTTGAAACATCTTGTTTAAATTGAACTGCTTTGAATGAATACATAGATATGTCAGTAATGCATCTTCCAAACTCAATAGAATAATGTTTGGCCAAAAAAAACAAAAAACAAAAAAACATAACCGCTCATAAATCTGATAAAACAATGCCAGTTTATACTTCATACCGGCTAGCGACCTCCTCAATATTGACCGAGATGCGTTCGCCTCAAAAACGTTCTCGTAGCTCAAGTGTTGCTTCATACCGCTGTTTCGTTAACGCTTATTGGTGGAACTGGCTAGCTACAACAAAAACAGAATTTTCAATACTCCAAATGCAGTCCTTACAACCCCAATGCCCAAATATGTATCCAGACCGTAGGCCCATTTTCCATCCACCTATTTATGAAGCGAAACGGACCAGCAAATACCTCGTAATTCGCTCTGACTCCTTCTCTGACGCCTACAGTCTCTCAAGATATAGAGCAACTCTTTTCAGTATCCCCCTTTTCAACCCATTCTGTCTGTTTACCTTCTCATTCCAGGAAAAACCCTTGGGTTACAATGGCCAGTCTTGCTCATTACGACTTTAGGCAACTTAACTCAGTGTAAGATGAGAGACGCTTATTCTTCTCCCAAGGTTATTGAATTTCTAATATAAACTGTAATACAGTACATTCAACCTACGTTCCCAGTCCTTCCTCTGTAACAAATACCTCAAGCAAATGGCTCGCAATTCAATTACCGCCCTGATTCAATTAAACGAGCAGGGTTTTCCTTCGCCTTTGTCTCCACTTTTAAGAGTTGTCACTTTTCAGGTTAATTTTCCATCATCATTTGCTGATTACAGCAACTGTTTTGTTGCAAGAAAAAAATTAATAAAACTGCCGCCTGCTAAAATGCTGAAAATGTAAAATGCAGGTAGACTTAGGGATATTATGCTATATTTTACTGCACAATCACACCTCTGGTAGCAAAATAAAAAAAAATGAAACATACGCTTCGCCATCCACGTATTACAGCTGTATGGTATGAGGCGGCTGTTAAATTGGGCTATTCTGAGCTCCCGAGGATGCGTGTGGAAGCCGTTGAAATGGCCAACACGAAAACAACTACAAGGTACTTCGCAGTCAGTGCTGTGTGTGCGAGTGCATGTGTTTTAACACTGAGGGAATATGTTTGCAACGCCAAGGCAACTGTTGCTCTCAAGAAGCCAAAACGGCCACTTTCAGTTGTGGGAACTGGCCTCTCTTGAAATGACTAAGCATGTTTTCAACACATATGAAAATGTCAGTGTCAACAGAAGCAAAAAATCAAAATCGACAGATCATCCCTCCATATAGGGCCAGAATCGACATACATTTATAATTTTACAGTTTCCTAGCCCCATAAACGTAAGTTCTTCTAGGGGAAATGCTAGCACACACCTACATAACATGGAATTCATCAAGACAGGAGTTAAAGAAAATAATACTGGCACAAACTTCTAGAAAAAAAAAAAAATCAACAATGAAACCCTTTTTGGATCTTGGCTTAGAGCTCTGCCCATGGTCTGTGTGCAGAGAGGCTGCAAGTATGTATATATCATATACTTTATATACCGTAGTTCCTCTGAAATTTTGGCAACAGTTATCGTGGCAGGAAACTTTTCGTCCCGGACCTTGTCCATCTCGCCATCTTCCACTTTTTTCCTGCTTCCCTCCATGTCAGTCGCTTGTGCTATTAAGCAGAATTGTCGTCTTTTTTTTTTTTTAAAAACCGATAGCTGTCCGTTTACCTCGAGCCACGACGCGATCTCTTATTTACACGCATATGCATTTATATGTGTCTACAATCTATGTGTCTATAAATATATGTACGATTGTGTGTATTGTACTCATACACGTGCTCCTAGGTGAATGAGGCTAAGGCGAGGTACGCGACACCGCCGGAGCCTTGCCGCTCGACGTCGTTGCCGCAAAGAGCCCAAACAGTAAAACTGGCTGGAGCCATGCGTTAAAAAAGACTTTGGATTGGTCCCAGCACGCCCACCAGTCTGCACATAAATCCTTCCAGCACCCGGTATCTAACCCCCACCCCCCACACCCGGCCCCTCCTCACTCGTCCGTGTCAGGCTTAACATCCAACATGGCGTGTAGCTCCTCGGGCGCGTATCCCAGCAGGCTCTTCAGGTCGCAGACGAAGCGGTAGACGTAGCGCTTGCCCGACGTCTTGTGGATGATGTTCTTGTCGTAGTAGTAGCGGAGGCCCCGGCTCAGCTTCTCGTAGTTCATCTTGGGCTTGTTTTTCCTCTTCCCCCACCTCCGGGCCACCTGCGAGGACGAAGCGACAAGTCATCACACGGCGTGAGCGGAGACTGAGAGGACCGACACACTCCCCAGGTATCATTTATAGCTGTGTGGAAAATGAGGGGGAAATGGTTCAGGGCCTTTTGGTTCCCAGTGTGGCAAGACCAGTCAGTCAGTCTGATTTTATTTATCACGCAAATAAATTGTACTAAAATTCTTCGGAGTACGTCTCTGCGAAGGAATATAAAAATGGAGAAATTGCACATTATTTTCTAATACAGGGTAGACAGATCTTCATCCTTGAAGTCTGTCAAAGAAAACAATCCAGAACTAACGCTAGATAAGAATACTTCTAAATGTGCAAATCACAAATAATCAATATGTTTATAACGGATGTGGAAATACCTTTTTAATGCTCAACTGGATTAGCAATGACATGCAACTTCATGGAAACTACATGATGATTCTGTAAGTCGTTCTATACAAGGTGTGGGGTTGACATTTGTCTAGTTAACGAACGACGCCTTCAAAGTGTAAACGCTCTCCTGTACAGCCCCACCCCGCTTATTGCCGACACTTGGCCTCTCACCTCATCCGGGTCGGAAAGCTTGAACTCCCATCCGTCTCCCGTCCAGCTGATGAAGGTCTGGCACGACTTGTCCGTCAAGAGCTCCAGGAGAAACTGCCACAGCTGAATGGGTCCGCTGCCTGCACGACAGAAGCAGGATGATGGATCAGAACCATTGCTTACCACAGGGAACCCTTGGCTGGCTACCCAAGAGCAAAACTTCCAAAGTGCAGTCATGCAAAGTGCACCAACGGAACACACGACTGCAATTCATTACTCATCCTTTCATGGTGCAGTAGCTCATAACTAGTAAAACAATGAACATTTTCAATCAGATCCACTTATAGATACAATATGTGCTACATGTTGACAAATATATATGCATTAATTAAAAACTGCTATACAGTAGCTTTTTGGCTCTTTATTACATGTAATCTCTATAGTCTAATGGGTGTGTAATTTATTTCTATACTTTTTTTCTAGTCCCCTCCATGCCGTATAAATTCCATGTAGATAATGTCACTCTGGCTAAAAACAATAATGTCTTCATCATAGAGTGAATCCGGGGAATGCCTGAAATGAGGACTGATAAATCAGTAACGGAGCAGCCTCTCTGTAAGCATCTCGCTGCTGGTCCTCCGTGACGCCTTGGTACGGGTCTGGCTAGCATCCCCCTCATTCTGGGACGTCCCATTTCACCAGAAAAGGAGGGGTCATCCACTCCCACAGGGAAACTCTAATCAGGTGCTTTTGTGTTCACACAATTTTCATTCATTCATTCATTCATTCGTTCATTCATTCTGCAAATACTTTCATCCAAAGAGCCATAAAACAAAAAAAAAAACACTGTCAGAGTGTCCCTGGAGCAATTGGAGACTAATGGTCTTAGCTATGGGCCCAATGGTGAAATAACTTTGCCTGACATGGGACTGATCACAGGTACAGCATCCTAACCTGAAGAACCACAGACTGTCCGCGAGGCGACGTGAGAGCAAGATATTTGACCCAAGTTATCCAAGATAATGCGAGGATGGGTCTACATGTCCTATGTGGGGCTGCAGCATCCCCATCAGCTTCGACGCATATAAATCCCAGTGATGGTTTTCTCTGCTTACCACAGGTGATAAACTCTGCAGGCGAACAGTCACCTAGCTAGCAGATAGATTGTACCTTCGAGGCATCTAAAGCCAAGATGCATCGCCTGCACTTTGCAAGCGCCTTGCAAAAGTATTAGAAGCTTTCGTGCATGATCTACACAGAACACCAGGGTGGATTCCAGCGGGCTGTCATCCAAATTACGCTGGCGATTACCCTGAGATGCAGTGGCCTACCTTGACATAATCAGGAGACAGATACTCTAATCAGAACCCGAGCAAAACAGTAAGGAATAAATTCTTTCAAGATAAAACCATGAGATTTTCTTGCACAGTTTTGAAAATTTCCTCTACGCCCGTTTTGCAGTGCCGCCCATGTCTTCTGATATGGCAATTTTATCTGCGGCCTAACTGGCCTTGTTTTGCACCGCTTCACCCCCAAATCACAATCCGACGCAACAGCTCTGCAGCGACTAGTCTAATCTATTAAAGGCCCGTCCAGAATTACCACTTCAAAAGGTCCTCCAGCGGAGCGCAATATGAAGAGAGAGAGCGAGATCACAGGCCCAGGTTTGTGCTTGCCACAGCATTTTATGTCCTACTTATTTTCCCTGGGTTTGCTCGCCTCGTGAAGCTCTAAAAGCACGTCCCCTTGAAACGGGCGAGACCCGGGCCCTGGTGTGGCACGGAGGCGGCCGCCGTTCATTTTCCGCTGCCCCGTCTCCTGGCTAGCGAGCTTCGCCACGGTGCCTCGGCAGACGCTGGCGGCAGGCTCACAAAAGGGAAAAGGGAAAAAAAAAAAGAACGAGTAACACGCACGGTGCGTGTCTCTCCCCGGGGCAGGTGGTTTGCGAAGCCGTTGGCCCCGACCAGACCAAGCGGGGTTGTGAAAGTACACCGGTTCAGGCAGTTTCTGGCCGTTCCTCTTCGAAGGTGACAAACAAGAAAACCTCACACCGAAGGCAATGCCTCAGCTATCTCTCACCTTTCTTATCGCCCTCCGATCTTTACAAGAGACATACTTGTGCCTGAGTTTGCGGTGCGGTGACAGGAAATGGAGGCTTATGCTTTCATAAACAGTTATTCTGATTATTATACAAACGTATACGTGTACGGCCCGCATTCAGACGGCTTATTGTTGGGAAAACGATGTCGCGTGTTTAAGTTTGGTGACATACACAATAATTTTTTGCCAGATAACAATTTACACTATATAACTACACTAACACTTTCCCAGAGTGCTTGTTTCATACCATTTTCCTAACACTAAACGTCTGGTACTAAACAGTTTACTATGAGGTCCGCTTCCAGTGCTGCCCACACGCTTAATGCTTATATTCATCAAATCTCGGCTGCTGCTCTTATATAAACCGTCACTGAAGTCATTCAAGATTTCTGACAAATGTAATCATCCGTTATCCTAAGTGGAAGACCGGCATTATTTTGTTATACTGTGTTTTAGGTTGATTTTGAGGTCGTTCCATCATGCAAAGGCATTGCAATGTAAACGATGTGTCCTATAGAAATTTATTAACTTCTCATTCATTACATAATTATTTGGTGTATCATGGTAACATAATCAAGAAGTCCCAACATTGTAATTATACAGTATCTATTACTGAATTCTAGGCAAACCATGACGCCGATATAAGCGTTCAAAGCTATAGGACACCACCATCAGCCTTGATAGTTCTAACTTAATTGTAGTGTCTTTTAAAATGCCAGTGTGGTTCTGTGTGGTTGTTCGTTTCTTACTTTTTCATCTTTATTGTGGGTTACGTAAATGCCTATTTGGTCTGATCTGACGCTAATACCTCACAGTATTCTCCATAGGCTGGTAAAACAAAAAATGTAGACCAGCAGACAAGCCAGGAGGAGCGTGAAAGGTACAATGAAATCCGAATCAAACGCAGTCGTGACGCAAATGCAAAACCGGCAATCCCCCTCATCTGCACCGAATGACTTTTGCGACTGAGTTTTCAGGTGATTTGTGACGGCCCTTAACAGAACGTTAGGGCACCAGGCTCTCGGCTGAGAAAGTCACCCCTCTCACCCATCGCTACCCTCTCCCCTTTCAACCTCTCCTATAGCACTGAACGCCCACCTTCCTGCCTCATCAGGAAACACTGAGGGCCTCAGCCCCCGTTTCTAGCTCAGAGACATTCTTGGGTGCTACACTGAAAGCAAATGGGTGTCAACTGAAATGAAACAGCCCGAGTCACAGTCTCTCTGTTATTCAGGAAATTCTAATGTTATTGTCCTGCTATATAACACATAAACAAAAAAAGAGTTCTTCCCTTAAAGTGTGTGGTCAAATCCCTTAAAATATGGTGCATGCACCTGGAAACACAAATGCCAGTTTAGAATCCTCTGAATACGCTCAGACAAAGTAGCGTGTGAACGCTTCTAACAGTGTTAGAAAAAAGTGCCAAAACATCTTCACGTTGCTGGGCAATGCAGAGCAATAAGACCTTCATGTAGAAACCAACAACGAAAACATGTAAAATCTCTTTGTCAAGCTGACGAGCAAATGGCTGCAAGTTTTTAGATAGTAATCGACTCCCTCTCCCGTTTGCTACAATCTACTACGCTGGTTGAAATAGGTCCTGTGAGATAAATTTACCCTCGAGTGCAAAATGTACTGGCAGGTATCATTTAGGGCTGCTCCGGGGTTGCCAAGACAACTTGAAAAATAGGTCGAGATGTGGGGGAGATAAAACCAACATTCGAGAACTCTTCAGGGTGAAGCAGAGTGAGGAGAAGACACGGTGAAGTTTTGTTTGTTTCCGGTAATGTACCTGGCTTTGACTTCAGCAGATTAATCTAGCTTTTTTTTTTTCCTCCTTAGAAAAAGATAATCTGATGCAGCAGTTTAAAGCGACAGCATCATGTGCGTGATGCATCCATTGCGACCACCGGCTGGGTACGCGCTCCTTTCCAGAGACCTGCATCCTAACACACTCCCTGACATACTTAGGCTGCACGACCGCAGCAGGAGCGCAACTCCCGTTCAGACGCCCCGCATGGGTCAGTATCGCAATCTAGTCTCAACTTGTCCATAGCGAACAAGAGGAGAACAGTCGATACGGACGATTTCTCTCATGTCGATCCTCTGTAGCCCACGAAACACATATTAGCACATTAACTGTATCATTGAATAATATGACTCTTTAAAGGAGAGACTCCTTAGCATTCTGTAGAACGTCATCCACATCACCATGTTGTCTGTGAAGTTTTTGGCCGGGAAGAAAACTTTTCCCGTTCATGAGTTTTCTTTTTGGGTAAGAGAAGATTTGGTAGCAAAGACGCTTGAATGAAACGCGAGTAAGGGGCAGGGCCCACCTGTGTATCCAGCGAGGGCGGCAGCGGGGATGACGGGCTTGTCTTTGTTGAGGTCGGAGCGCTCCCTCACGTAGTCCTTGAAGGTTCCCTTGGGCTTGTGTAGCGCCGCCGGGTATTCCTCCGCCACCTCGAAGCTGTCGTACGAGGGGACGCGCTGCAGGCTGCCGAACGAGGACTGGCTGCTCCAGGACTGTGTGAGCCGGTCGCAACTCTCCAGGCTGTCCATGCTCTCGAAGGAGTCCTGACCACCGAGTTTACCTGTGGGGTGGGGGGGGGGGGTCCACAAACCCATACATGAGAGGTGTCCATCGACCCGAGCCTCCCGCAACCTTTCCCCGAGAAAATGGTGGAGTTAAAAATGGCAGGACTACACCAACAGCACTTAACCTCACAGCCCTACCGGTGCTTGAAATCAGTATTTTGATACCATTATGAATATTACTTAATATTGAACAACGGCGTAATTCTTGCAAAGAGTCATTAATGAAATTTATTTAAATCAAAATCCAAAAAAGAGCAAACGCGTGCTATTCTTCAGCCGCAGCAACTTGTATATTTCCCGAATTTAATTTAATTTCTTGAACACAAAGAAATATTTTAACTCAAATCATTGAACTGCTTTGTGTTTTTTTTTTTTTCCCTCCAAACTTTGCGGCCGCAGTGGAATAAGGACCAGAACGGAGGTACTCTTTCATGGAATGGGAGTGAACAAGCCACCCTGTACAGTGTCCCAAACTGCCAAATGTCATGCAAAGACTGTTGGTTCTGATTGGAGAGACAGCAGGACAAATCACTCCCATTGGGCCAATCAAAGATAAAAAGCTGCATTTCTACCAAGTTCTATTTAAAACATTAAAACGACGGCATGGCAAAAGTGAGTAAACATGTGCGTCTGACGATGCCACAGTCATTTCCATCATTCATTACAAAACAGGCACTGGGCAGGATTCGCAGAGAACAGTCGAGTTATCTTTATTTCTGCACTGCCTTTGTAAATTGGAGTAACTCGACGCTTATCCGTGGGGTGGGATACGTCGGAAAGAGAAGCCTATTGGAGCTCTTGCTTCTTGAGCTGTTACTTTTGTTTTGCTATCCGTAGGAGGAAACTGAGTGTAAGAAGAGAGCGCGGCAGAAAACCGGACCACGTTGCCCCAGCAGCCTTGACGCCCTCCACGCTTCCTGAGAACTTGAAAGCGGCACGCCAGGCAGACTTGGTGAAGCCGCTGCTAAAGGTTACTGCGCCTTTGCCACTTTACATAAAGGCCCGGAGCCCAGAGTGCGGCTTAGCGAGCTTCTCACTTTGACACAAACAATTCAGTTTTCCCCGCACAGTCAAACGGCCCAAGTGGTTTTACCCCCTCCCAGCCGCAACCAAACCAAAGAGCATCTCTCTCTCTCTCTCTCTTACGGCTTGCAGTGCTTCCCCGATGTGGCACGCCAGAGAGGCAGGCCGTGGACCCCGGCGAGCGGGAAGGCCGCGATCTCACGGGGCCAGCCGCCGCCGAAATGTCTGACGGCGACACGGTTTTTGCCTTGCAGCCGACTGTGGCAGCATCTGCGCCGAAATTCTTATAAAAGGCCTCACTTCTGTTTAGTTTATGGCAAAATGAAAGTACACGTAATCTTGTGGGCAAGAGGAAACAGTCAGCTGTGGACTTGGCTGATGTATGGAAAACATCTTGTGGTCAATACCGTTCACCTCATTGTGCCTAAGTTCCCTCTCCTCATTGGTCGGTTGGATGTACTTTGTTTTTTTTTTTTTTAAACCCACGGAAACTCATAACACCAAGCAGAGAACAAGTCCTGCTGACACAAACTTCACTTCTGTCAATTTTGCAGCCTCAGCATTCAGACTCACATCTATATGGAGCTTAGGGCACAGATAGTGATTGGGGGGGCGGGGTGCTGGTGGAAGTGGGCGGGACTTACCTCTACTGAGACGGCCCACGCACATGTTGTCCGGGGAGATGACCTCCTGCTTGATGGACACGTAATCCCCCGGCTGCTGGCTGAGTGGGGCGTCCCGCAGGATGACACTGGGGTACTCGCTCTCGTACTTGAGCGTCAGCAGGTCCTCAGAACTGATGGAGTGCAGCGTCTGGTACGACTCGGTGATGAATCCAGGCTCTGAGTATTCTGAGGGGGGAACGCACTGTGGGTGCTCACTGCCATAATCTTGAAGGAGAGAGTGGGGGGGGGGGGGGTGCAGGAAGGGTGCCACTGATCTTACTCACAGGAATTTTCATGGAAGACAATGAGTCAAATGAGCTCCAGGCGACTATAGCAAGACCTAACAGGGCCTCATTTATTAATACAGATCAATACTAGAGATTAGTGTCCCAGAAACACAGATACAACAGTGTGTAGCTGAAATTCATACTTACTGACAAAGTAATCTGAGGTATAGCGAGATTCCTGGAAGGAGGTTAGGCTGTTGATGGGAAAATGCTTCACATCTACATCGAGACAAAAAAAAAAACGTTCACCGCTAAGCAACCGGTTGTTTTCCGTTGTCTATGAATCTTTGATTACTGACAAAACGACGGCGCTGAATATGGCAATCGCACGTATGCAGAGACGGGACGATCTCACAAAACGCCTGCAAGAAAAGGACCTGGGTGGCGCTCGTGCAGCGAGGACCACGGGGCGGCGATGGGCTCCGTACCTTTTTGAAGCATCTCTAAATGCTCCCAGAGGATGTCCCCGACGAAGTCCGGAGCCAGGTCCAGGAAGCGCTCCTTTCCCAGCGCACACAGGCTGGCGCCGTTCATGCAGAACTTGTGGAAGTCCACGTTCTTCAGGCTGAACTCGTTCATGATCCACATCAGCCACTCGCGCACGTTGTTCTCCGTCCACTGCCAGGGGTCTGAGTGAGGCGGGAGATGGATGAAGGTGGAACCGGCAGAGGTGTGACATTTTTACATGCTAACGAAGCCATTTTGGAAAAGATTACAAGACTGCGGGGCACCCTGACTATTGCTGTCAGTGTTGATGCACATCTGCATTCATGCATGTAGGGAAGCTGAAGGGAGGGGTAACCATAAATCTGGACCCTAAGCAAGTATATATATAATCTATACAACTCCTGCTAGCTGCTAACATTTTTTATATATGCATATGCAGTGCAGTGCAAAAATCAAAAGTAGTCAAAGAAAATAAATCTTTAAAATGATCTATATGTTGGTGTAAAATTCTGATGGCATGTCTGTTAAAGTGTGTCAGCTTGGCCATTTCAATTGGCTAATTATTCCCACATTGAGTTATTTGGCTAATTAAGGTAATTAATTAATTGAGCTGGTGGAGATTTTTTTTTTTTTTAACAAATACCGGGAATGACTGAGGAGAGGTTCGGGAACCAAAGCAGTGTCTGTCCATCCTACCACGTGTCAGTAACTTTCAGAGAACAGATGAAAATCTTGTTTTTTTTATTGCGTTAATCTTAATGTGCATATATTTCCCAATATATTTATCGCCTTTTTCCACGGCAATGTATTTTAGTGAAAAATTTTATAAAAATTAGTTGCACGGCCTGCTACTCCTATATCATTTCCCACCTCAAGACAAAAAAAAACGGGGGCATGTTAAACATTTACTTCATCGTCACTTTGATTAGCTTCACGACTGACAGATGGATCTCTGTTTCAGGGAAGCACCTCCAACCAACTGACGCACCAGCCAGGTTAGTTCACACAGGAAATTCTCAGCAAGCATGACAGACACGTCATAACAGACACGTCATGACAGACAGGTCATAACAGACAGGTCATAATGGAGGCACATCCTGCATGTGACCACACTCGAGGTCACCCCGGCCTTCCCCACCTTTGGGTATTCCGAGACGCTGCTGCTCCTTGGTGAAGCCGCTGAAGGTGGCTTTCAACGCCTGGGACATCATCTCCTTGCTCCCTGGGGTGAGCAGAGGAACATCGCTGCACTCAAGATCTGTCCGACAAGGGGAAGAGTCTCCTGTCAAACGGTCTGCACCTCCAAATTTGAAGAAATCATCATCATCATCATCATCATCATCATTACAGTCTCTCTCGAGTAAATCGGAATTCTTTACGGTTGCAAACGCGGAAAAAAAAAAAATCCCCCTTGAAGACACCGATGTCACCAGAGCTGCGTTGCCCCCCCCCTTGACAGTACATGTGGTCAGGTCAGCATGACCATGCAGGGTAGTCTGACATCTGACCTGGTAAAACCCTAAACTCAGAGGCCAGTACTGGCTGAAGACACATCACGTGTGGGTCAGAACTGGGGGAGGAGAAGGGCAGATTCTTATCGGTGAACTGCAGCGGCCCTACCACCCTGGTTACCACGTCCCCCCCACAGACAGAGGGGACACTGTAGCCCAAGCACTACAAGGGTGAAACGGCTGGGGTCAGGGGTCTCGGGGGGGGAGGGGGAGCATGGCAATGATGTCACCTCCAGTGATGCCAAGCTTCGGCCTTTGTGACACACAGTCCACTGTTCTCTCCCATTAAGACACTGGGCACCCAGTGGAAGACAGAGGCCTCATTGATGGGTTAAACAGGGCCTGGTGGTTTCCGTAGATTCAATTAGCTCTGCTGGTCTACATGGAAACCGATGAGCATGTATGGGGTGCATGGTAAAGGAGCCCCCAGGCTGGAGGGGGGGTGGGGGGCATTACAATGTACTGACCGAGAGCAGAAATACATCTCAGACCGCAAAAAGAGGCAGAGAGAGACGGACACAGAGATCGTCAGCTTCCTCGACTGAATGAAGCAAAGTCTCCAGGCCTCATTGATGACCTCATGCGCCGTCCCCACCAGCTGGAGGCAGCGGTGGGGCGGTATCCATTTTCACTTCAGAAGGATGCTAATGCTACCGCTAAGCGGGCCAGGAGACGGCTATCATGGGAGGCTTTGAGTAACCGGAGCAACTCCAGGAAGCGGGCCGCGGAAGCGAAGAGCGCCTGGAGATCCGCCGTGAAAAGCGCAGCGGCGCGCCAGGTGGGAAACTCTTCCCTCATTGGTGGAAAGAGAGGCACCTTGGAGACTATAAGGATCTTGATTGGTGGAAAGAGAGGCACCTTGGAGACTATAAGGATCTTGATTGGTGGAAAGAGAGGCACCTTGGAGAGGCCGCGCGGGCGGCTAAGGATCTTATAGTTTGTGTACGTTCTGAGCGGCACCCTGCCCTGAAACACCAACAGCTGCCTCACGTTCACCCTCCTGCTGTAACCCAACCCCAACGGTGGAGTTCATTGACTGGGGGCCCTGGCCATCGGCACGCCGCATTATGCGGGCGACGCAAATGGATGGGCCTGAGAATGCTCAGCGGCGTGATTTGATTATCCCGAGATGTTCCCCTCCTTCCATTTAGAAAGTCTTAATTGCGCATTAGGGCCCTCGTTTTATTGGTTTTGCGTCGAGCATCTCCGCGATACAAAGGGACCCATTTTCACATTAACATCTCAAGCATATCTTTTGTCCGACTCCTTGCGCTGAAAAACGAATCTGGAGCCGCCATCCACTCTGAAAAGCAAGGATGCTGGGAGTATACCCCCCCACCCACCCCCCTGTTTTTATTAAGCCAGAAATCCGTAAATGAAATTGCTTCCCAGCCAGAAATGAATAAATGAAATGTAACTGAACTTAACATAAGCTAAAAGATTGCACATATGTGCTTTTGCGCATCAAACAAAACATATATCTCACAGGGAGCGAGAGAGCGGCCTGGGTACGTCGACGGGTTCAGCTGGAGAGATAGAAACCCAGGTGGGGGGGGGGGGGGGGGGGGGGGGGGGGGGGGGGGGGGGGGGGGGGGGGGG
>JABFDZ020000057.1:83202-95528 GCA_019775955.2 Pollimyrus isidori | reverse complement strand
GGGTCCGGAGCCTATCCCGGAAGCAACGGGCACGAGGCAGGGAACAACCCTGGATGGGGGGCCAGCCCATCGCAGTTGTAATACATTCCTACATCATTTATACAACATAATACCAAAAACAGGGAAAAGCACCTTGGAATGCTTCTCTGGGCATATCCCATCATGCTCTCTGAGACATACTAGCACATATATACAGGCGAGAGTGGAGCTTGGGTTCTAAGCACAAGGTCAGGCCAATTATCTGGTGTATTTCAAAAGTTAAGGTCTTTGTTTAAGGCCCAATGGATGTGCGACTATTTTGCTGAGGGATGGGATGCGATCCAGCGACCTTCCAGTGACAGACACAGAGGCCTAATCCACATAAGCCTTTATGTGCCTGAGGCATATTTGACATCTTGGGGCAAAACCCACCCTGCAGAGAGGCAGAGGCTTCGGACTCCTTCCCACTCTCCTCCTTACTTTATTTATTTTTGGAAGCTCTCTCCACTGGGATGCGTTTAATGGACTTTTTTTCCTTTTCGATTAGGATTTGCTTCACTTTGCTATAGGTTTGCTTGTGCTTCCCAGCATGATGTCCACCCCCCACTCCCAATTCTGGCTGCTCTCTTCCTTTGATACATTGCCCGGCGTTTCCCGAGAAGAAACTGCCCCACAGATGTTCCTTCACCGACTACAAAGAAGGAAGCCTTTATGAGTGGAAGGTCTATTCTGGGGCCCGGCTTTCCAAGTCGTGATGCTCTCGGAGGTAACAGTTTTGCGGCCAAGTCTAGTTTTATTTTTTTTGCCCGGCTATTTTTAGATTAAAGCTACGTTAAACTGATGCATGAAGATACAATATTTCATGACAGTATCAACGTCTGGGTTTTCCTGTGGACCCAGAAACAGAGAAACTCATTATTATTTTCCACGTTACTAATTCAGAGTACAAATATAAGTCTAAATTTTATGACATTTTGCGTCACAATAAATGTAACCTGCACCATATTTTTAAGTATTCAGGACTCTCTGGTTCTTTTATTTGACCTTAAACAGATTCTTAAACTGATTTCAGATTAAAAGGCCGATCATCACTAATATAATGTAATGGATAAAGCAACAGAGATAGATCGTCATCCCTGCTGTTATAACGGTCAATCTCTCTAGTTGATTTCACATAGATCTACGTGACCTTAGTAGATCTGTCCTGAAGCCGGATATCCACTACAGGACACAATGCTGAATTTGAGTTTCTCCAGGGGACATTAGCAGCCCATGTTATCTTTAAATACTGTGCTGAATCCCTCTGCAAGTTGTCCAAACACCTCTGCGTGGGTCCTGTTAAATTGGACAAACATCTCCAGCGTTTGATGGTTTCCAAGCGTCCACCAGGCCCAGATGTTTCATTTTGAGCGCACGACACGGGCAGGACCCCCGCCGTATTTTAGAATGCAGCCACCCACTCTGACGGGGGCATCGGCGTGTCACGTGACCATCCGTGGGACTGCAAGGAAAGGCTCTGTGTTATCGCTGAAGGCAGGACGTCACCTCAGGCCTCCCGCGTTGCCAGCTGTGCGCAGATGTTCCCCCTGTGTTCACACTCAAGGTTCCCTCCAAGTTCCGTAGCAGGAGATTCACCAGTTCCGATTTCTGAGCGAGTTAAGGTAAGTCCCGGGGGGGGGGAGCTGTGTCTATAATCGAAAGGTTGCTGGTTCAAATCCCAGGGTCAGCAGAGTTGTTTGACCACCGGGGCCCGTAAGAAAGGCCCTTGACATCCTGTGTTGTATATATATATATATATTCACCACGTACACACACATATAGCAGAGAGACAGTGCAATTAGTGAAGGTGAATAAGGATTTAGACAGAGGAGGAAGGAACTGAGAAGCAGAGGGAAAGAGGCGAGCGCTTCCACATCTGCAGTTGAGGAAGACATGTGGTCCAGCTCTGCCCTGATAAACTGCTGGGCAGCAGCCAAAGTAAACCAAGCCGCCCCCTTGGCCCTCTCCGCCCGCCACTCGCTACGCCTCTTAATTAGCCGCTGAGAGCGAGATGCTTGTCTCGTAATGAGGAAGGGAGGGCGCTGGGTGCTTTTGCAGCCCGTTAATGATGTGGGGGTGGGGGGGAGTGGTCAGCCCAGAGACCACCGGACGGCCCCCCGCACGGTATTACCAGTGTCATGCCAACTGTGAGACCTTAAACTTTGAGGACACTGTGATACGTGGACGGTGGGAGATGTTGGTTTCAAACGTCTTGCGCCCCCTTCAGGACTGTTTGGGCAGTGCCCAGATTGAGGGGGGGGGCAGTGCTGTATCCAGCAGTTGAAGATGCATCACACACACACCTCCCCACCGCCCCAATCCCATTCCCACAGCCGTGAGCTCCGGGTTTCACTGAAGGCGCTGCAGAAGCGTCGTGCCATCGTTTCCCAAGACCCCTTCGCCCCCCCCACCTCCCCTCCTCCCCCCCCCCCGCGACAGAAACCTGGCTGTGGCAGACCCTGAGAACAGCAGAATCCCATAAACCTCAAGACAACTCTCATCCTCTTTAAGCCTGGCTGGAAGACATGTTTAGAGAGCCACTTGTGTAATTAATAGCTGGAACGCCGCAGTAGGCTTGCGGAGCACTGGGCCCAGCCAGAGGCCTGGATCATGGCTGTGTAAATAAGGCCTGACCCTCTGGCCCTGTTTCCCCCACACCGTGATTCACATCACTGGATTACTATCCTCCGCAGTCACACCGTCCCATTACCCCCCCCCCCCCCGCTAATGCCCCTTTGCTCCCGGAGCTGCTCACTGGCGTGAAACTTGAATATTTTTAGCTCAGCCCTGACATTTTACGGATGTTGCTCTTACCTCGCGCTGCGATTCCTTGCGAGGAAACAGCCAGCCCCAGTCTCTCCTCAGTCTCTCATCATCTCTCCTCTCTCTGTTTGCTGATTAAAAAAAAAAGAAAGAAAGAAATATCTTTTCAGGGCCCTTATCGCCATTGTGTCAGCACGTTTTGTTCCCGACCCGTGTTTAATCTTGATTCCCCATCAATCCAATCCCCAATCAGTCCACACCCGGCTGCCTGGAGCCACTCGGACCGACCCCCACCCAACAGTGGAACCCCTCTGCAGTCTGTCTTACCGCCTTCGTCATGCCCCTCTACCATAACTTTCCCCTTCCGGATTCGACCCTGCAGCCTGAGGGCCAGAGCGTTGGGATACACAGCAAAAAAAAGTCCACCGTGATCGCCCAGGGCAGTTCATGGTACTGGCCACAGTGAACCCCCATAACAGTTAATGGTTCATTCCATAGTGAACCCTCATAACGGTTAATGGTTCATTCCATAGTGAACCCCCGTAACAGTTAATAGATTATTCCATAGTGAACCCCCAGAACAGTTCATGGTACATCCACAGTGATCCCCTAGAAGAGTTCATAGTATATGCCAGAGTGAAGCCCCAGAACGGTTAATGGTACATTCTACAGTGAACCCCTAGAACAATTAATGGTTCATTCCATGGTGAACCCCCCCCCCCCAGAACAGTTAATGGTTGGCATGAATCACGTGAAGGCATCGCTGATTTTTCATTGGCTGCAATGAGGAGCTTTAGCTCTCAATTGGGTGAAACTCTCAATCCTCTGAAACTGGTGCTGAAGAAGAACTCCCAATGGAGCACATCTCTGTTACAGGAGGATACACAGCTGGAGCAGTAATGTACCCAGCTGTGTAAATGGGGGGAAAAAGTGACAAGGCAAGCTTCATAAAAGGAAATTAATACTGACATAACACTGCAATCTCACCAGCCGAAAAAAGTTAAGTCTGCAGAATACGATGGAAATGTGACCCGCAAAGTATTTCCAGCAGAGAAGTATACAGTGTTCCTCAGAACATTCTCTGTGTTATCATCTATAAATAGTTCAGCTTTAGAAGTCGAACATTTTAAAGTTCATGGCTTTCCGTGAAGATCTAGAGAGAGGACCAGCTACATCTCGAAGCATTCTGCATCATTTACCAGAGGGCTGCTGAAACTGTTTTGCTGATCTGATTAACATGAATTTTCCTCAGAACGTTAGCTTAAATGTCTGAAAATAGGCTGTCAGTTGTACATCTCACTTTTTAAAACATGCCAGCTGGCCTTATTGCCCATATTAAAACTCAGCGAGTCTGTATGCTGTGTTGCCGGCGGTTTCTCAGCTCAACTGCGCCCTCTATCGGTCAGTCGCTACAGAACACTTACCTGCTGAGCCATCCACGGCAATATCAGGTCTGAGCAACACAACACATTCATCAACACCCAGGCACATTTGGGAAGGTAACAGAGTGAAGTTTTTTATTTTTTTCCCCCAAGAGCTACTGGCTTAATTTCTTTCTTTTAGCATCCATTAGTCTGTCATTGCCCCTAGTATAATACCTCTGACTGAAAGGTCTGTTGAATAATGTATTGCCTGGCTTATGCCATAGGTGTTTGGGCCAAGTGTATAAGAAGATAAGTAGTGCAGAAGGATACTTTTTCCATTCTAAGTATAGACTTTGCCTGCAGCTGAATCCTAGTACCCAGGTTGTAACAGTAATGCATCCCGGCCCTGCTTTCCGTTTCAAACAAACGGGCCAAAAAAGATGAAAGTCCTCCACAGGGGCTAGCATAGTTAGCTAGCTAGCATTCTCGATATCGACATGGAGAAGGTGGCTTTCTAAGGATTGGAGGAACGCAGCAGATTTCCCTGGGTACACTGGGTAGGGTTCGTGGTGTGGAGAGCAAACAGCAGCCCCGGGTCTAATCCGCGTTGCCAGCACACTTTGAAGTCTCTGGGCTTTGTCTGAGGAGGCCAGTGTCTCGTTGTGTCTGCCTTATTTTCGTTTCGCCTTTCCAGTGTTTTGAAAAATGGCATCCGGCCCTTGTGTCTGGCTGGGGAAGGCCAGGCCGTTTCCCCGTGTCACCAAATCCCTTTCACACGTTCGGCTTTGCCCAAGGAGACCTAGGGGAGGCCAACCGAACCCAGCGTCAGTCTCACTGCCCGTCGCATAAACATCACAAACTATCAAATAGCCGCTGTTAAATACAATAGCTACCTCAGCCTAATTCTCGCATCTTTATGAGGTTTTGTGCTCGATCGACAAAGACTTTTTGTGAATGGCTGCATCTATACAACCATCAACATACTCCTTTTTACTCATTTCATAAAGTATTCTAAAAACATTCACGTTTCCAGAGTAATCGAATTCTTTATAGTTTTTTTTAAGCAGTCAGTTACTGAGGCCCACTGAGACACATAATTTCAGGGGGCTTTAAGAGGGTACAATCTGTCCATCACAGAAACCAGAAGGCAGCTTCTCAAACTGAAAGCTAATGTTTAACTTCCCAAGAAGCGATTGACGCCAATGCTATCGTAAGAGCAGAGAGCCCTCTAGTGGGCAGACATTAAAAAGACACTTATTATAGCGCAGCGTCGATGGTGCATTTCTTTATTAAATCCAGATTTGGCTGTCTAAAAGCGCAGATAAATGAATCTGTAATCTAGTGAGTATCCCACACCGGGTTTAGGCTGTCAGATATATCTGGAGGACAGGGGCCTCGAGGTAAATGCATAAGCATGTGAGGCACAGCAACACAGCGAATTTGCAACAGACATTAAGATGATGCTTTGACACTGCGAACAAAACCAGGGTAGAAATAAAAAACACTCACTCCGTTTCATCAGCTTCATTTAATAATTTTTCAGTGTTTCAATGAACTGTTGTCATTACTGTTCATTATTTTTGTTGTTGTTGCGGCTGCTGCTCCCGCTGCTACTGTTCCTGCCAGTGCTGATCGCGCCAAGTCGCGTAATTTGTTTTTAAAATCATTGAGGTCACAAGTAAAAAATACTTTGCATTGATTTTTTTTAATACACATTCATTATAATTTACGGTGTTTTATTTGTCTTTGCTGCTAACGTAACTTAACACCTTAAACAGACTAAAGCACTGTAAAGGGGGGGAATGTACCCGGTAATATTTGATTTGGCTTCATTCGTCCAACCCCCCAAAAGCTTTGCATTTCAAATATTACGCTGTATCCCCCAATATCAAACTCTCTCCGCCTCCCTTGTGAAGGACGAATGAAAAACGACACTGCAGCAGTGCAAGCATAGGCATGTGACTTATTTAGTAGAAAATCCAAATCATCTGAATCACAAAGAACATGTGAAATGCAAAGATGATCTCCTTCGTTAGAAATTTGCCAAAGCTAAACGCATCCGCCATTCTTGCGTTTAGAAATATGGTCCCTGACAGGAAAAGGTTTTGTATTTATTCTTTGCACCACTTGATGTCAATGGACACAAGAATTTCCATTTTTTCCCCTCATCTGTATAACTTTACACTCTTCTGTTTAAAATAGGCCTTCGTACCATTATAACCGGTTATATGATATTACGATTATTCGACTTTGACAAGCTGAGGCAAATAAAGTGGTCGTGATTAACCTCTTCAAATTTATTGACATGCTATAACCTTCCTAAAACAACTGTAGGCATTTAATTTATTTCCCTCAGGAAATTATTACTGCGCGTAAATTATGTTCTTTTGTGGGTCATATAATGTCGAGGATTTCTACTGTCCGTGACTTTATCGCGCAAACCACGAATCTGCAGATCTTTTTTTCTAGACAGTATGTCTTGATTAACAAAATAGAGACGAGGGATTGGCGCTGTATTATACATTACCCTTGGCTCCCTAAAAACTAGAAGCGACTTCAAAAGTTCACGGTTTTGGTTTTGATATTTAGCTTTGCATCGCAGTGCGCTCTGACTGCCACGGTGGCGTGAAAAGTCGCCGTTTTCCACCCTAGCGGCCCTGGTGCCGCCTGCCCATTTTCCGTCCCCAAGGACAGAGTTGGAAAATGAACTTTCCACATCGCAAGATCATCTCTTTGTTAACTCGGTAAGATAAACAAATAAAAAATTATACCTCACTTAGAGCCTCTATTACCTCATTTGATGTGATCATAGCTGTCTGTATATTGCTATAAACTCCTAAATATACAAATATTTTACATTTTTGCGGCATTCCACAAAGGGTGTGAACCATACTTTTGTTTATATGCAATATTACATATATAATGGCTTATATACTAAGCCTGGCCTGGTGATTTAAAATAATTTATTAAAGAATTTGATTTAGCGTATTATTAAAAGCAATTGTTATTTTCTTTTTCATATTTTGTGCCATACTTTTATGTTATTACATTTAAGTTTGTATTTCATAATATTGGTCGACAGAATACGCTGCTTTTTGTATGTTTAAAGTATAATTTTACATCACTAACATTAATAGTTTTTATGACATATTTCTTTTCGCCGATTCTGCGTATTTTTAACTAGAAAAGTCACCAACAACGCAGATGCAGAGATTCCTAACCGTTTGAAGTTCCCAGTCATCAAACCGTATCTCCGACTATAGCTTTATTTGCTTCTCCCGATTTCCCGCTAGGAGGCACTTTAATGCCCGCGCTCCATAAAGCATGGAATGTTTATCCCGGTCGATTCTGGTCAGCTTTTTAATCACTGTAAAATGTGAAGTGTCCATTCGGATGCTGAAAATAAGTCCGATTTAGCATTTAACAATTCTTATTTTATCTAGCGTAATTATTCTCGTTTTATCTTGTGTTTCCTAATTTTACATCTGTCATTCGTAGGAGTTTATGCGGTTTCTCAAAATATTTGTGTTGCGAACAAAATATTAGCATTATTACCACATTCGCAAAATGTGAATATCGAATCGATTAGTTGCTTGTTGTTTGTTTATTCATTTATTCATTTGTCCACTTATTTATGTGCTCACTTGTTTGATACAAATGAATAAGAGGTGGAATTTTCTAAGGAGATTTCCTAATGTTGTTTCATAGGTTTTGGCGCATCTCAGCTGATTTTTTTCAAACAGTTATACTCAGGTAATGTTCTGTTTTTGGTGGATAATATATTGAAGCTTATAACATTTTGATTCAGTAGTGGTAGTGTTTTAGGGCCGGGATGCTCGGTGATCTCACCTCTGGGTGACACGACTGACTTCCCTCAGAGACGCTTTCCATGTGTGATGAAGGCACCGCATAGGAAATGGAGTTAGTGAGCTGAGAGGGGTCAACAGAACAGGAAAGACAAGCCCGCTGGAAACGCGTGTCTCTGTCACGAAGCCGGAGCCGCTCGGATCCCGCTGGTTTGTTTCCCCAGAGACCCATCAAGCAAACTGGTCACGCCGCACCAGAGGCCCATACAGTCTCGTTTAAAAACAATAAATATCACTGCTCCGCCGTTTATTGCCGTTCGTTATTCTACTGCTACTTCAGCTGGTTCCTATAACCATTGCTGCTTTAAAACACGACACTTTTAAAATAATTATTTTATTTAAAACCCGAAAACACCTGCATATTTAACTACGCTGCATGTTTCTAAATGTTTGATATGAAACATTATTTTTAAACTCTGCATTTCGGGAAGATATTTTGTTTTCATTAAGAATTTGTAAATGTAATATTTGATATTTTTCTTCAGTTCCATCCAGTGGTAATGGTAAAATTTGTAGAGATATTATGCACAACCTTAAGAATAGGCCTATTGTATTTAAGTGACGTTTTTCCCAGTGTTTGGAACTCCCCCCATTGTAATTTGTAACCTTGCACTAAAATCAGGTGATTCAATTTTTAATTTGTTATGAGAACAATTTCACAACAATCATTTGAACGCACTATTACGCGTTCCCAGACGCTAATGGGAAGGTGAAACCGGTTATGGGCCGGAGGTCGCTTGTTTTCATATATAAAAATGGACCACACGCTTTTTTTACAGTGCTGTTCCCATTTATGCTAAGTTTCCCTTATTTCACGGTTCAGTGGTCTTGCAGTCCGGACTCCCTCCTACACAAGGATGCAACGGGAGACTCGTCACTCCTCCCTCATTGGCTGCTGCTGGCACCTTCTCGCAACGCAGTGGCATCCCCCATTCCCATTCATACACCCCGTACTCCCCGTGCCTTTCAAAATAACGCACAGCCGTCCATGGTAACTATTTTTTTCCTAGAAGGATCTCATTATTTAAATTGGATAAAAATTTCTGAGAAATATTTACCAGCTGTCAGCAAAATATCGAAAGGTGAGTGGAGGAAAAGTGCTATTCTACTTTTTTCCACCCCGTAACTTTACTAAATTGCAGCCGCAGCTGAGAAGGCAGTCATATTCCGATGCTTCGGTTTCAGTATTTTCCAGTTTTCCTTGTCTGTCGACTGACACTCCTACGTTTTTGGTGCCCTGCGCGTAATGTCATCCATTCATTGCGCTATCCACAGGCAATACGACTATTGAAATTACGTTCGTTTCGTTATAGTCAATGGCGAACGATACATTTGCTCATGTTTTTATGTCGTCAATCTTGATTTCAATTGCTTTATTTTTTTGTCGAGGCGTTTGTAAAACACGGATGTGGAATCGTTTGAAATTAGTTTGGTATGCACTTTATCGTGCACAACTAATAATTTCTAGCGCGATGTTAAATGCTTAAAATGTAACATAATCGAGCCGCAGCCTACAGGCTGCAGGAAGGCAGGGGCAGCTGCCCAAGCGTCCTCCGGAGCCTCCGACCGGCTAATTGAGTGCAGATGCACCTTTACGTTTAGGAATTGAATGCATTTGGGAAACTTTATGAGGCGAACCCCATCAGCCGCCTGAAAGAGTTAAATAAAAGTTTATATTGTGAAACGTTTATCCGAAATTACAAATACTGTTCACGTTCATGTACAGTTTGTAGCACGACAAAATGCATAAAGTTTTTATAATACTCAAGTGGAGTACACTAAAAATTATTTATCGATCATTACAGTTGTTTTTCTTTAAAAGCTGTCTTGTTCCCTTGGTCACCCTTTGTTTTCGTTAATTTAACTGCATTGGCCTATTGACTTATGAACAAACATTTTCTTGTGGTTGGTTAGGCTATATAACCCAATTAAAGTAATAATTTGTGGCAGTTTCGGGCACATTTGTCGTTGTTACTTTTTCACAAATCTGCACATTAGTTCCGTGGTCTTTTGCAAAGACCAGGAATTTTAAGCAGTGACTTTAACTGTTTACGTAATAATACACTTTTCATGTCGATTAATGTAGACCAATATGTTTAAGGGATGACAATGTATTTAAACGAATTTGTCAGTCAGATGGAGGGTTAAAGGCCTCGACGATCGGATAGACCGGTTTTTAATGTGCGGTTTTAATTTAATCACCCTTCCCTGACACATTTATTGCACTTTTAAACACGTATAAAATGAAATGAGTGAATAAACAAACACACTGGACAGGGTAAATAATATTCTTATTGCCAAAGGAAGAGTGTAAAAATAATTATTAATAAATCATAGCCGGGTGTCAAGCAATGCAAAAATCAGTGTGAAAGTTACGCAGAAATTTCTAAATAGCCCCCTTTTTGTGATTGGAATTTCTGAACGTCTCATGCCAGCCGGATCAGTAGTTGCAGGCCGATCCAGAGGGTAAGCGCAGTCCCCGGAGTGCCCTTTCACCCTAGACTTTGTAAGCCGCACTTATTAAACGGGAAAGTGCTTCAATATGCGGCAGGCTTTTGCAACAACCTGATGGTGGAAGCAGATGGCCTAATGTAATTCTATTTCGCAACCTACTGCTGTTGTATCACGACAAATACAACAACAACAATAATACTAATACTAATACTACGACCATTATTATTATTATTATTATTATTATTATTATTATTATTATTAATGCTTAAAACTCGTTTAAATTTCTATACTGAACAAATAATACCGGGAAATAGTTGCAGTTTTGTCACTATATATGGGCTGGCAAATCAGATTGCCGTTAAAAGCACGGACGCGTCTGCTGTGGTGACTTTTGCTGTATTTTGTGTAGCAGACCGACAACAACAGATCTCACTCGTTACTTTCGCACTGCACAGAAAGTGAGCTGCCCTATAACCGTATATGTTGTCGCAGCATGGAAAAGTTAAGTAAATAAAGAAACCCGTTCATTGCGTAAAACTAGTTATGGGAAATACGGCCGCATTTAAATCCGAGCCCGATAATATAAATCGCTACAGATTTTTAAAACTAAGTCAATATGAAGACACGTGGAAGAAAACGGATATTGGAATTAGATCGGTGCCAGAAATTAAATAACCCGAGGCAGCAAATATAGTAGGGAAAGGGCAGTATTTGTTGGCAAAGGGTAAAAATGTGTGCAATTCTGGAATAATAAAACTAAACAAATAATATGATAAATATCTGAGAAGCTTCGGAGATGCCCCTGGGGCGTCACAGTTTCAGTACTGGACAGAGACCTATTCAATAGCTTATTAAATGGTAGACAGGGACCTATTCAATCGCTTATTAAATGGACGCATATTTTCCCGCTTTAATGTGCGCCCTGTACTAACTCAGAAGGCAACTGGCTGGTCTTATTGTAATGACTGAACGAATGTGGGCGGGGGGGTTGATCTTTTGATGAGGATCATTCTGCACCCGCTGGTATAATTCTGTCCTGTCGTTGTTAATGTCATTGTTAAAATATATTGTTTTGGGTTCGAAATTATTGACGTTTTTGGCTTGGTATCGTCCTTCTTTTGACACAATGTGATTATTATCAGCAGTAGCGGTAGCAGTAGTACTGGTGGTGGTGGTGTTATCGGCCTCGTAGTAGTAGTAGTACTGGAGGTAGGTCTATTAGCAGTAGTTGTAATAGCAGTAGTTAGTAGTGGTGATAGTAGTTTTTCCTCACATAATTTATAATTATGCTGGCTTTTCCAGGGCCTGTAAAGTGACCATCCCACCATTTTCAGGCCCTTTTGACAATGTTCCAGACTGTCCCAGACACCGCGTCTTACGTCAAGGTAAGACAACATCGTCTCTTCCATCAGGTAATACTCGGGAAAGGGTTTGGGTTTCTCACTAAATCTTACTTTAACTTTTGCTTTAGCGTAATGATTGCGATTTGTGATTTGAATGTAACTGGGATCAGACTTCAATTGCGTTGTTGCATTGATTGTTCTATTGGTACGCTGTGAAATAGAAAGAGATCCCCACTTTATCGTTGACGTCAGGGTTTGGGGAGTTAGTTTGTGGATGTGGAGTTTGCCCCCTCATCACATCCTCCAGTTTGCTGTCAGTGTTCATGTTCAACACTGCGGTCTGATTTTTTTTCGCGAATGTCAAAATAAATCTAAGGTTTTTGGCTTCTACAGTGTGGCGCCCTGATTACTTTTACATATTATCATATTTGACATCATACCGTTTTTGGGGGGGGGGGGGGGGGGGGGGGGGGGGGGGGGGGGGGGGGGGGGGGGGGGGGGGGGGGGGGGGGGGGGGG
>JABFDZ020000057.1:19081-33848 GCA_019775955.2 Pollimyrus isidori | reverse complement strand
GAATAGAATAGAATAGAATAGAATAGAATAGAATAGAATAGAATAGTGATGATTCATTGATCCCCATTGGGAAATTGTCTTTTTGACTACCCTGTCCTCGGTAAATTACACAAGACACACAGACACATATGGCAGAGAGAAAGCTTGGTGGTCACAGTGCAGGTCTGCACCATGCAGCACCCCTGGGGGATCACAGTGCAGGTCTGCACCATGCAGCACCCCTGGGGAGTCACAGTGCAGGTCTGCACCATGCAGCACCCCTGGGGGGTCACAGTGCAGGTCTGCACCATGCAGCACCCCTGGGGGTTCACAGTGCAGGTCTGCACCATGCAGCACCCCTGGGAGGTCACAGTGCAGGTCTGCACCATGCAGCACCCCTGGGGGAGTCACAGTGCAGGTCTGCCACTGTGCAGCAGCCCTTGCACCAGGGGGTTAATAGTCTTGCCCTGGGATCCAACAGTGGGAGCAGACTGCAAGCCCCAGGATTGTGTCACACTGCACAAAAGCTTTTTTTTTTCGTGTGAAAACAGCTCATTTGTAACTTATATTTTCATGAAGTACAATCAACAATATACTTAAATGTACTCTCATTCATGAGCTCATATTATTTATTTGTTGTAAGGTAGTTTTTCAGATAAGGTTACTTAAAATTGGTTTATTAAATTAAGATGTATTATTTCAATAAATTGTGAGTTTCTGCTGTTTCTGATTAATTTTTAGCACCTTACCATTGGTATTGGGGAGAAAATTGATCATTATGCCTCAAATGTGGCATTGACGCTCCTCTCGATTCACAAAGACGGCAAAACCCAACAGCAGTACGCTGTTAAAATACCTCAGCAAGACTTCATCATTATAAAACATTTTATTAGCTATATAATCCTTTTTCATTATTGTCAGTTTCAAAAAAAATAACCATTCTTTTTAAGAAATGAAATCACAAATAGAGAAATAATACAAATATCAGCTTTTCCTGGAACAAAGTTATTTAGAATTTGAATTAATTACTGAATTAATTTTCTAACTTTTTAAATCATCCCCTATCTGACACACACAATATTTGGCCAAAACACGAAAGACAGTATGATCTTGTGACCTTTATACAGCTTGCCTACACTATGCACACTGTCTTGCACTTTGTCTTATTTTGCACTATACCGTGACGCTGTGGGGCCACTCAGCTCGAATTGATTATGCCGGTTCCCAGCATGCCTTGTGGCAAGTTCGATGTGTCCCTGGGCCAACGAGGGAGGGGCTTGCATTTTATTTCTTTTAACCAACCACAGTCTTCATTAATGACATCACCACCACATTAATTCTAACCAGTGTTTTATTTTAAGAGGCAAGGCGCACAGACTTCTAAAGCATCCATTATATTGTGTATGCCTTTTGTTAAGGGGCCTGTCATAGATAAACATAGAGGAAACAGGAATATACTCACCTGCAAAGGCTGTACAGAGCGATATAAGAGTGCATCATTATTTCATGATGTTGATGATAATAATGATAGAGCGACAGTGTGGCGCTGCTGCCTCACAGCAAGAAGGTCCTGGGTTCGACCCCAGGGTCGGCCATAGAACCTCTCTGTATAGAGTTTGCATGCTCGGCCCGTGTTTGCGTGGGTTTCTACTGGGGGCTCTAGTTTTCTCCCACTGCTTTAAAAGCATGTAGGGCAGGTTAATTGGCCCTGTAATTACAGTGATGGACGGATAGATAATAATAATAAAAATGGGACTTGACCCAGCAACCTTCTGATCACAAGCACAGACGCTTCCCCTGTTAAGCCACACGCCACCACTGGCTGGACAGGTGGACAAAATCGAAACAGAAAATAAAAAAATGGACCAATCCGGCGCCGTCATGCAATGAACTAGTTGACTGTTAAAGAAGAAGTGAAACGCTAGCTCTTCCCACATGTTTACTGAGGGACAAATGGAAATTGTGGGGTTCATGCCTTGCGTGGCACCACTCATAGATGTAATTATGCTATATAATGTGTGCATGCCTGTATTTGGACATAATAGTCATTGTAGCTGGTTACTATTCCCATGTATGTACATGTGCTTCATTAGTGTATCCCCCCGAGTTTACATGCCATTTACTGTAAATAGCCAACTTGCATGTTGTGCTGTATTGGCCTAGCCAGTAAATGGCGGGACCTCCAGTTGAAAGTGTACAAATTGCCCTGTTCCACAACATGACCCACCAGCTCACCACAGAACGTTTGTTTGTGTGCACTTCACCTAATTGGCTGCTGTAGGCAAAAGAGTCACCCCCTCGGGGTCCATAAAGTTAATCTGATCCCGTTTTCTCTCCCCAGGTCTGCGGCTCCAGCTGAAGATGGCAGGGGACTCGCGAGTCCACACGGACCACGACATGGAGATAGGCGTGAACCCGAGGGAGGTCAGGGAAGTTCCTCGCTGACGCCGGGTCGTTGTTAATCGAGTCCCACAGAAGGGCTAGCTTCCATCTGCTGCCAGCGGGTTTAGGGCGTCGATAAAAGCAGCAGAATTGGGAGCCAGCAGAGAGAGTGAAGAAAACCACTCATCACCACCAAATCAATCCACGTGGCTCCCGCTGGGACTGATTTGACCTAAAACCTTATGGTCCAAAACAGAATTTCCATCAATGCAATTAAAATAGCTTCCTTAGTCTTATGTTTTGCAATAACAGAATGAGGATCATTTTTAAAAGTGAACATGTGCAACGGATTTTCAAAAAAGAAAGAGATTGAATTGCATTTCTGAGAGGATTATCATGTTACATACAACAAACAAATAAACAATGTAATATATGTATGTTTGTTTTAGAGGGTTGGTAATTAATCAACCCGAGGGACCAGCTTTGTGAATGATTTTGTTTGACGTTACCGTGTCATTCGATAATATACATTCAAGTGCTGCTAGATGCCTTCATTGTGTCGTGAAGGCCTGCGTTGTGCGGTGAAGGCCTTCGTTGTGTTGCGAAGGCCTGCGTTGCGCGGTGAAGGCCTTTGTTGTGTCGTGAAGGCCTGCGTTGTGCCATGAAGGCCTGTGTTGTGCCGTGAAGGCCTTCATTGTGTCGTGAAGGTCCTAGGCCTCATTAATTTTCCCTTCTCACTGTTTTCACTGCCAGACTTATCGACTCTCATTAATGCCTGAATCGGGTCAGTCCAACCATCCCAGTAACAACCTTGATTTTTCAGACCCTACTTCCAAGTTTTTTTGCTCAAAGAACTGAACTTACCAATTAATATATATGTGTGTGGTTTAAACGCATCTAAATCAATTGACCCTGCCTTGCATCCATTGCTTCCAGCATAGATTCCAGGTCCCTGTGACCCTGTTTAGGCCAAAGTGGTTTGGAAAATTACTGAATGAGTAAATGAATAATTCCACTGGCTGGGCATCTTCAGTTAATAGAGAAAAGGGGAAAGTAAAGTAAAACGTAAGTAAGCAAGTAGTAGCACAAGAATATGACAATAAACAATAAGAAAAAACAATAAGAAAACAATAGACCAATAAGTGTAGTAAATTACCCGATGTGCAGTAGTGTGGCTAAAAATAAATTGGCAAACAAACCTGCGATCTTTCCGTGCCAGAATCTACATGTCATGCCAGGTGGTTTCTGTATAGAATTAGTCATTTAGGACATTAGGAATTGGATGCTCTCACAGGACTCTGTGAGATCAATACTCACTGTGTGTGTGTGTGTGTTCGGAGGGGGTCAGTGAGCAGGCTGGCTTTCACAGGGCACGGAGCATTAATGAGGGAGCAGCACAGCTGTGGGGCGGCCCGCCTCATCGGGCCCCCGGCCAGGAAAAGAGGCACAACAAGCACCTGCACTCTTAGGGGCAAGTCACTCCAGTCGAGCCCACGAATCAATGTCAAGCTCGTTTCAGTCTGACTGTTCCTGTCTCAGCCCCCCAGCTGTTGCATTTCAGTAGTTTAATCAAAACTACTGATGCGCCAGAGGCAATTAAGCTGTAATAGTTGGTCAATTAAAATTGTGTTAGCAGGTCACTCAAAAAATCATTTTAGGTTAGAAGATCCTGGCCCTGGTGGGCTGTAGCGCTTGCAGACTAACCTCAGCACCCGGAGAAGACGTCTGATTTTGTTTCGGTTTTGAGTTCGTCAGCGCTCTGCATCTCGTCTGAGTTGAGGGGTGAGATGCAGAGGCCGCACCAGACGGCTCATCGTTTCGCTAAAAAGGTTTCGATTGGCTTATGTTGGTGCACTTCTCTTTCCAGGTAAAGAAACTCCCTAAGTACCTGCGAGAGCCCCAGATAGCCACCGATCGCACGCACCTGATCGCTGAGCCGCCGAAGAAGCCGCGCCAGCGCTACGTTCAGAAGGACGGCAAGTGCAACGTCCACCACGGAAACGTGCAGGAGACGTACCGCTACCTGAGCGACCTCTTCACCACCTTGGTAGATCTCAAGTGGCATTTCAGTTTCTTCATATTCACCCTGGTCTATGTGGTCAACTGGCTTTTCTTCGGCCTGCTCTGGTGGCTCATCGCACTCATCCGCGGCGACCTGGTCCATGGAGACGAGGAGGGCTGGACCCCATGCGTGCAGAACCTCAACAGCTTCGTTTCTGCCTTCCTCTTCTCCATCGAGACGGAGACCACCATCGGCTACGGCTACCGCGTGATCACGGAGAAATGTCCAGAGGGCATCATCTTGCTGCTCGTCCAGGCCATCCTTGGCTCCATAGTCAACGCCATGATGGTGGGCTGCATGTTTGTCAAGATTTCACAACCAAAAAACCGGGCCGAGACCCTCATGTTCTCACACAAGGCCGTTATCTCGGTCAGAGACAACAAGCTCTGCCTCATGTTCAGGGTCGGGGACCTACGCAACTCACACATCGTAGAGGCCTCCATCCGCGCCAAGCTCATCCGCTCGCAGCAGACCAAGGAGGGCGAGTTCATACCGCTCAACCAGACAGACATTAACATCGGCTTTGACACGGGCGATGACCGCCTGTTCCTGGTGTCCCCACTCATAATCTCCCATGAGATCAATGAGAAGAGCCCCTTCTGGGAGATGTCCCAGTCTCAGATGGAAAAGGAAGAGTTTGAGATTGTCGTCATTCTGGAAGGCATGGTGGAGGCCACAGGTAAAGTTATTCCTTATGGTCATTTTAACATTTCACTTCATTGTAAAGCAACCACTCTAGAGGTACTGACACAGTGTGGTTTTAGTTCAAATCACCAGCCATTTTCACTTTGTTTCAATCATATTCAGCTTTATTCATTTTAATGCATCCTGGTTTACTATGTACTATTTGTTGTTCTTGCCAGTCATCATCAAAACCTCTCAAGAAATAAATGAAAGAACACTTGAGATATGTAGGGCCCATTCCCTGTTATCTCCTCAGCTGGGACACCTAGAGCCATATTGCAAGAGGCATATGGCTACTTGTGCGAAGATAAAAGTATCTATATAAGCTAGTTTTGCACAAAAGCAATTTGTCAAGTAGTTAAACACTGAGTTTCACAGTACAAAAATCATACAAATGAGAGCTTCACACTCAGCTAGGATTTTGTTCATAATTTGGTGATTATGCATAAGTGGAAATTTTTAGCTGAATACTACTTCTGAATGCAACAAGGTTCTTCTTCAGCATGGATGACATTTTCATATTATTTGGTGCCCAATTGCATGAGGTGCATTAAAAGGCTTGTACTTCTATATGTGTATATATTCTGAGATCAAACCAGGAAGTTAGTGGATATGACTGAAAAGAATGTGCTATTTGTATAACATACAACATTGGGGACATACGGCTGGAACAAGCAGACTATGATGTGGAGAGGAGCCCTTCCCCCATCCTCTGAAAGTACATAGGGTATGCAGAAATCCCAAATCAGTGCTAGAAACCTTGAGCAGCCTTGTACAGAATATTGATTGAGGAGAGATATTTATTGTTTGCAGCCTCTAAGGTAATAAAGATGATTTATGACGTTAACCCTTCAAAGCAGCATTACGCCCAAGCCAAGTGGGACACAAACTTTGCCAGGCAAAAAAATTAAAATGAAATTCTATCGTTTGGATTCTCCACTGTTTTGCCACTAATGAAATATCAAGTCAAGTCACTGTTTAGTGTCGTTTCACAAACATGAAATGACATTGCAGGTCTTCAAAGCTTCAGATAACTAGAACAAAGAACAGTTCAGCAATAAACACTGATTAATAAATGCTACATTCAGTTACTTAAAAAAATAAATAACAGCACAAAACAAAAACAATGATGCAAATAACAGAAACACTGTGGCGTAAATAGTCACATTGTAATGTACCATGTTGTAAATAGTCATAAGTGATTAAACAAATTACACAAGGATATACACAATCATTTCTTTTTTCATTAGCTTTATACACGGTGTCTTATGCGGAGAGGTTAGCTGAGCTGAATCTGTTTATCCTCGAGAATAGGAGACTAAGGACACATGATCCAGGTGTATAAGATTCTAACGGGTCGGGATGCTGTTCGGCCAAATGGCTATTTCAGTATTAGTTTAAATACTACAACTCGTGGCCATAAGTGGAAATTAGTGGGAGAACGTTATAAAACGAATTTCAGGAAGCACTTCTTTACACGGCGTGTGGTTTGAGTACGGAATAGTCTTCCTGCTGGTGTAGCGGAAGCTAAAGCCCTGGGTGCCCAACTCCAGTCCTGGGGCCCAGTGTACCTTAGTTCTTTCCCCGTTTCACCATAAATGATTCAGCTCAAGAGCTGTGTGGTAATTAGCACAAGAAGCTGAATTTAGGTGTGTTAAACGAGGGGAGACCTGTCTTCCCTGGGCAAAACAGCCAAATAAAGAATACCTCTTGTGTAAGGATTTCTCATAAGTAACAGATAAACTGAATGATTCATCATGTGACAGGAAGTCCACACACTCAGGGTGGCATGGGGGTCTGGATCCTATAGACAAAAGGCATGGAACAGCCCAGGATGGGGGGGCTAACGCATCAGAGGTCACACTCACACACCATTCACCCTCACATACACACTTATGGGCAATTTGGTAACTACAATTAACCTCAACATGTTGTTAGACTGTGGGGGGCACCCAGAGTACCTGAAGGAGACCCTATGACTACAGAAGGAGAACATACAAACTCCACACACATGGAGCCATGGTGGAGACTCAAACTCTGGTCCCGGCAGTGGTGTGTCATTTATTCCAATAACTCTATTTAAAAAAAAACAGCAGATTACAGCCGAAAGCATCAATTTTGCACTAGCGTGTGAACTGGCTTTTACCAGTTTGCTGACAGCTGAAATAACAGGTCGCCACAGTACTACAGAGCACAGCACTTCAGCAACTGATAAACTGGACTCAAGGTTCCCATTATGTTATTATTCCACAATAGCGGCTTCCTTTCTAAATGTGATTAAGACTCAACGCTATCGTATGAGGTCATGTGACATATGAGGTCACAGCTGGGTTCTTTTTGCAGGACAATGTTAGACTCTAAGCTCTCATTTGTCTTCTGGAACAAACAAGCCTGTTTATATAGTCTGTTATCTCAATGTTATTTACGGCGAGGACGACGCTGAATGTGCCATTTCTGTTGCTCTGGTGCCAAACGGCGTATAGCTAATTTCCTTCTGAGAGCCACACAAGTGACTGATGCTATTGGGTTTTACTGCTTACTGCCTCTGGAACCGATGGCTTGCAGTGAAAAGCGCATTCAAAGCCAGGTACTCTCTCGGGTCTGAGAAAATATCCCGGCTTAATAACTAGCTTGGAAATTGTAAATAAATAAACAAATAAATAAGATTATTATATGACCGCGTTTATGTCCCCTTTGGAATATTCATCAAACCTTTATTGCGATTAAGACATTTGAGACTCATTTTGCATTTATAATTAAATGAATCTTCACCTCAAGACCTCAGCTGCTGAAAGTATGAAACAAATAAAACAGATGCGAGGGGAAAAAAAACCCAAATTAAATAAGATGAATGAAATTTACTTCACAGTTCGGATTTAGCCCCTACAGTACGTGTAATTTAAGTCATTAAAGCATTTGCAAACCCTTGTCCGTGAGATGATTCCCCATGGTTTACATCGTAAAACTTCTTGCTCTGACTTTTCATTAACTGCCTTGTGTGTTTTCTTCTGGAAAATTCCCAGGAGGGATGAAGGTAGAGTGCCCACAGCCTCACGGCGCTGTATCAGTAGACACTAGGACTGTATTTAGCTGCTTACAGGAGAGACCTCCAAAGACTTTGGCAGCTTCATAGTGCACCCTACAGTCATACACATAGGTTGATGGATTATTTACTGTAGCAATTATTTACTGTAGAATTAGCAAGCTCTCATTAACTTGTTCAATCCCTTAACTATTACTGCACCACAGGTCAACTCCTCATTTACTTTCTGGCAGCAGATAATCCCCACATAATGTGAGTTGAGTTGTTTATTATGATGCTACTTGTTAGGAACCTGTTTGGGTATATATATATTATTTATATAGTATATATAAGTTTTAGCTTTTAACCTAACACAGATTCATCTACAAAATAATATCAACATTCCTAAATTTTCACAACTGAAATTGTTTCATTGTGCGTTTGACACAATTAGCACCATCAGAAGGTGATAAATATTTTGGTTATTATCAAAGGCCAACAGAAGGTGGTACAACAAATTCATTTTGAGCGACATTCCTCTGTAAGGAGGTGTGTGATTTTGTGTGCCGGAACATTCTATGTTGCGCTAGGTCTTTGTTTCATAGAAGGGCGTCTGTTAATTTTCTGCCCTTTGAGGCATCGTCTTTGTAGGAGACGCGCCGTTTTACAGCCATGAATCATTGCGTATGTTCACATTTCCCCACGGTGGCCATGTTTGTTGTCACAACACATCCCTCACGACACGCAACCACATGGCGGTTGCATGCCGGAGTCATCACGGGCCGAGAGAGGCAGCGTCCTGTTAGCGCCACTCCGAGACGATGCACATATGAGCGACCCTGCAGGTCCGCATGGACCCAAACACGCTAAGCCTCACTTAAGCGTCCCCAAAGTGTGACTATCAGCATGAAATCGATGGGTCTTGCGAGACGCTCCAGCATGTTCGAGCATCTGTCATCCGCCGGCTTTCGGCTCCGTAGTGGGCTCTTGCGGCAAACGACAGCAGGAAATCGCCGCAGATTCGAAAGATGATGCTCCGACTTTCTGGAATTCCGTGATATTGATGTCACTTTCACTTTCTTCAAGCATGAAACAACCTTATGGAAAGAGTCTTTTAATTAATGCATCATCCACCCACCCATTTATAGCACTTCCATAAATTAATATTAATTTATAGAACATGCATGTTTTCAAATGCGTATTTGCTTTACTGCAAATTAGCTACATGTTTTATGATGATCGTTAATTGTTCCCCTAGTAGAGACTGAAACAGACTGGCCTGAATTAACAGAGGGTAATGAGCCTTCCTGTGTCTCCTTCTCCATGCCCCACCATGACACTCCCTTTCCGCTTTCCCTCTCCCTCGAAGGGATGACCTGCCAGGCCAGGAGCTCCTACTTGGACACAGAGGTGCTGTGGGGATACCGTTTCACGCCTGTGCTTTCCTTGGAGAACGGCTTCTACGAGGTGGACTACAACAACTTCCACGAGATCTACGAGACCAACACGCCATCCTGCAGCGCCAAAGAGCTGGCCACGGCCCTCCGCGAAGGACAGCTACTCCCGCAGCTCTCTCTACTCCCCCCAGAGCCCAAAAATTTCCCCCTGAGTCCACTCTCCACTGCGGACCACACTTTTCAGGAAGAGGACAAGGTAGAGGAGGGGGACAGAGGAGAAACCAACGGCTCTGCAGCAGCACTAGAAGAACAGGCCTGAACTTTCTTGGACCGATGTACTGTAGGACGATGCTAATCCCATAGCAAGCTTCTTTCATCACATTTCTTGCAGAAAAAGCAGACACCTCACCTTGGACCAGCTGTCCACCTATGTAGGTTGTGCTTTTGAGAGATGGGTTTGATAGAAAAACCTGCACATAAAAACATTTTGTATTTTCATTAATATATCTTGGATTTTCAAGTCAACTTGCAGCTAAGAAAGACTGCAACAGAGGTGTGGCAGCATGATGAGAAAGTGAGTGTGACAGAGCTTCTTTCATGACGTGAAACAGACAAGAGAGGCCAGCTGGAAAATTTGTTCTGTTGTATATATTGACCCCTTTGAGTTTGAAGTCTACTTTAGTTTGTTCTGTAGCGCACCAAGGCCCTTAACCCAATCAAGCAATAGTCATACAAATCTTAAACCCTCCCCTCAAAGACTCCCTAGAAGAATACAAAAGATAACTTCAATTTAAAATAAAAATGAACGACAATTAGCTTTTTATCAACACAAATAGTTCTAGAATCTGGAGTATGGGATTGAATCTCGGTGGAGTGATGGCTAAGGAGTCAAGAGTCATCAAATATCAAGTAACTAGTTAACTATGGAGCCCCCAACCCAATTTCAGTAGGTTTTTCCATTTTCATGGTGCATGAGCACAAGTAGCCTGCAGGGCCAAACGATGCTGGTGGAAGTTTGACTTTGGCGAGGTGACAGGCAGAGGGAGGCTGTTTGTACACCAAGTCCTCAGAAGGCTGTTTGTACAACAAGTCCTCAGAAGGCTGTTTGTACACCAAGTTCTCAGAAGGCTGTTTGTACACCAAGTCCTCAGAAGGCTGTTTGTACACCAAGTCCTCAGAAGGCTGTTTGTACACCAAGTCCTCAGGCTTCTGCCCATCGATGATGCCTGTTTCTGTGATTGCATCACCTCCCTCTACAGTGCGACTTACCTTCAGCAGTCTCTTTGGCTCCTTGCAGCAGCTGCAGTTCCTTAATCCCTCATGTCCTGCGCTGCCATTTCCGAGCCCCCAAGCACATTTCATGCACTAGTAATACAGGGTATTTTTTAAAGCATGCAGATGCAGTGAAAGCATTCTACCGCAATTCTTAAAGGACATCTGGAATGGGGACCCTCATGTCAGTGAGTGTTCAGTACAGACCTCTGCTACTTTAAGAGTCCTGCAGAACCCTAAAATATTTATTAATGTTTATGTAGACAACTGCTCTGCCATTATACCCAGTTACACTGTCATCACAAAATTATGTCCACTGCAAGGTCTACTTTCATTTGCAATGAAAGTTAATGTGGCAGTAAGCTCAGCTGTGTGTTACAATGTAAATTAAATCTAAAACAGGGCATTGGCTTATTATGTAACTGAGCTTTTAAGTGTCTGTCACGTGAGGATATTTCTGTGCTGACGTAAACACATATACCTGACAGATGTGACATTTATAAATCTAATTTCAGGATTAAAAAAAAAAAAATCTGATAGCACATCACAGAATTCAATTTTATTTATTCACTGAAGCAGTTTTTTCCACCCTTGGCAGCAAAATTGAGGTGTAGCTACATTCAAAGGTGAAAACTCAGGTATCATAATGCAAGAAACCACCACGACTGTGTATCTCGGAGCCGGTCACACCAGCGTGCTGCTCTTACTGTGCTCTTTAAAATAGATTTTTCCTTCTCGTGACACCGTAATTAATCTCTAAGCAAATTTCCAAACGGCGAAGATGAATAATTAACGAACGGAGTACTGAATAGATGCATGCAGAATAGAGGTACTCGAGTCTTTACTTTTATGAACTAAAAGAGTCACGGCACCACAACTTAAACATCAGCAGAATAGCAACTAACATGCAATCGCTGTATTGAGTGCAGCCCAGTGGGGGTGCAGACATTCTTTCAAAATCACTCAAACTCACAATAGGAAGCAGAATGGAAAATGTACTACATTTGCTTAACTGTACGATTTGTTTGCAGTTTGGTATTACTTTGTTAGTTACCACTGTGGGAGAATGAACCGATTGATCTGTGTAATTATAAACACAATTCATGTTACCAATAAATGGAGCCAATTCAGACCATCTTTTTGACTTTGGATATAATAACTAAGGCAGGTTCTTATCTGGGGCTAAATGAACTGAACGGGTACAGTATATCGCATTTTATAAAAGCTTATTGCAAAGCCCCCCACCCCTCATACTGTCCTTAATGTAAGGAAATATTTTCTTTGATACCATCTCAACTGTTCCCTGTAGAGTTTTCTTTGAGGGTGTGTAGTCTTGAATCATTACGAAAATTAAGGCAATGAGGGCTGGGAAGCAACGACGATAAAACCAATATTCTTGTGGTTCTTGGCAATACGGCAGCTGGGATTAGGAAGGGAGTTAAAATTGAGCTTTAGAATGAATGGGATGAGTAATCTGATAGACTAAGAATGGTTAAACAGACATGAACATAATGTGCTTGGAGAAAATTCAGAAAATTTAGGACGCTTGAATCCTTAAAGACCTGATTGAATATGGCTGAAGGTTTTTGTCGATGCTGACAATCCTAACTAACCCCTAAAGCGGAGAGGACATTTGCACTTCTTTGTAAATTGTACAGATCTTGAAAACCGGACAGGGAATTAATGGATTGTGGGGATGCCGTTAAAAGGGGGCGAGAAAAGGGGGAGAAAAAACTAGTTAAATAAAATCTATCCGTGAGTCACACTAACAGAGGCTCTCATAACATGAAGCGCAACAGAAATGCAGAATTATGTTGTTCACAAGTATACATGAAAACTGCAGAAATCATACGTCTGCAGGGACGGTGATGGAAATTAATGCGATAATTCTTCCGTCCCGAAAAGAAAATAGAGTTGTAAAACCTGCAAGGTACTGATCCATAATTTATGGGCACATCGGTGCAACGAACATAGATACCTGAAATGTTTCATGTATTTATTTGTAGGAATGAATAAATTATGATATCATATTTGCCCATATTATATGTTTGCAAATTTACTTGAGAGGATATATTCATTATAAGACATGTATAAAATATGAATGGATTTTGCATGGTTTATACACAATGAATGCTATCCATCTTCCAAATGTTATTTGATTTTAAAGAAACTTTTGATAATAATGAATAGACTGCTGAGAGTGGAGAAACACCTTCTTCCGCTGTCCGTTAAGGCAATCATGCCTGTAACTGTGTCGTATCAGTATTCATTTGGTGTTTAAAAGGCAAGCGGAGCGTTTTACATTTCTAGGAAAAGGGGTAGTGAACGCAGTGCCTAGAAAAAGTGGATAAGCATAGTGATGGTGGATAATTTTCGTCTTCGCCGCAGGAAAGCAGAGGCTGACATTTCTGCCATCTCCCCCCGCCAGGGTGAATCAACACAGTCACCCCAAGGCTTCTAATTATCGGTGTAAAGAGGGTCACAGCAGTGCGCAGCATGTAAACAAAGCAATTAGCTCAGCAGCGAGCTGACGGGGAACCAGCATGGAAATGAAGGGCTTTGTGACAAGTGGGAGGATCCCCGCAGAGAGGGAAGTCAGATACAGAAAAGTCACTCTCAAGATTAAGCAAATGAAAACATTTATAGTTAAGAGACGACCGCCGAGCTGCCACTTTTGTTAATCTTGTCCCGTCTCGAGGTACATAAAGGAAAACGTGAAATGTCTCTGAGGTTGGAAAAAGTGGCCCATACTTATGATTAACAAAGAGCTGGTTTTATCGTGTTGTACTTTCTGGCGGCGGTGTTTTGGCGGTATCTTGAAAAAATAAGTAACTAGAATGATATTGTCATTCGCCCCATCCAGGCCGTTCCCCTGCCTTGTGCCCATCGCAATCTATCGGCTGCAGCCCTGCACTCCCCCCATCCCATTACTAAGTAAGCGGCTGTACAACGGGTGGCTAGATGTCTATTAAAATATATTGTTGTTATTGTGTGTCAATGAATAGAGGTTCAAATAAGGCGGGGAGGCTGGTGCAGTTTCATTATTTATCTAACACCCCAGCGCTGACCATGTTTGCAGGACACTGACAATGACAAAAAAAGACCCCCGTCCCCACGATATTGTAAATGGTAGTTCCCTTTTACCCGCTTCTACAAAATGGTTGGTCCCACTTAAGTCTATAGCTTATCAACCTGGGGCCCCTAATAGTGAGCATTTTCGTTCTGAAGTACCATCCATAAATGCAAACCAAAACACATATATACATTTACATTTTTCGCACATTTAATAGACGCTTTTGTCCAAAGCGATATACAACCGAGGCAAACAGCACATTACAAATGTACATTCTGCTGAGGAGTCATCTAGGCACAAGTGTAGCTAGGCTGAGATTCCAATGAATGCACGGGTATGAGGGTGAGGTGTATAGGAGCAGGAGCTGCAGAGGAACATCCATCCATCTGTCCACCCATTTTCCAACCCACTTATCCTACTGGGAAGCAGGGGGGCTGGAGCTTATCCCAGAAGCAACGGGCACGAGGCAGGGAACAACCCCGGATGGGGGGCCAGCCCATCGCAGGACACATTCACACACCAACCACTCACACATGCACACCTACGGGCAACTTAGGAACTGCAGTGCTAACCACTGCAACACCATGCCACCCCCACAGAGGAACATCCAACAAAGCAAAAACCTTATAAGACTATTCAAGGACCAGAAGTGCAACATAACATTCAGGAAATGTAAAGAGTCATCATATTCATAAATAGAATTTACACTATGTTTGTATCTTTCTAAGCCTTTAAAAGGAAGCAACTCTGCATTCTAGCCTTTTTGCAGGTGCACCACTAGGAGGGATCAACCATAGCATGAACGGGACGACATTCCCAGAAACCCGGAGCAGTCTGTGTCTGATTCCCATCGCATGAACGGGACGACATTCCCGGAAACCCGGAGCAGTCTGTGT
>JABFDZ020000056.1:1029479-1044208 GCA_019775955.2 Pollimyrus isidori | reverse complement strand
CGCAAATTTGGCAAAAGTAGTTTACTAGGTGAATAACAATATGGGCCTTTCATGTACATGAATAGGCCCATAATAATAAATTTAAGTTAAGATTTCAAATTATTGAGTCAGTGAGATTCAGGTTGGATACTTCAGAATGAATGCAAGACATTACACTTAACCAGACATTCCATATATTTGCTTGTACTGTAGGTGCTACCGTTTCAGTTGGTTAAATGATGAATTACACTACATGCTTTTCAAAAAATCATAATCCATATTGTGGATTGTGATAATGTGATCCAACATTATGGCTACATAGCCCATCACTAAAAGGGAAGCGCTTATGGAAAATGTGCCCGTTTTGAGGTTCTGTACAGTGTGGAGAAGACGTTGTTATATTAAAGAATCAATAAATGTTTAGTCTAATAATCATTATTAAATTAAGAAAAATCAGACTTGGCCAGGGTTGAGTTTCCCAAATGGTTCCATTAGCAGTTTCCATAGTTGGACTCATTCAGTTGCATGTTTCAGCTACGTAGTTAGCAGCTATGCTTTTGAAAAATGCACCCCAGGTCAGTGCATCCACAGTATTATATCTGGAAGGGAAACAGGGTGGTTTCTGTAGAGAGAAACGCCTCACCTTGACATGCTGTGTGCGCTGTAACAGTCTCTTGTAAAGCTCTCTTGTATTCTGATACTCCTCCTGCTCAATTTCAAAGTCGATGTATGACTTCCAAAGCACCTGAAATGCCAAAATTCAAAGAGAAAGAAAGATATAATTCGAAATCAGGACAAACCCATTGGTGTGATATGGCAGGGAGGTTGACCTCAGGCATGTCCAGTCGTGGCTGCCCAATGGCCAACTCAAAGATGGCACGGGCCCTGTCCGTGTCCCCCAGGATGGTCTCCAACTCGGCAAACTTGATCCATGTGGTGCAGTTCTCCGGAGAGAACTCCAAGTATTTTTCATAGAGCTTGCGGCAACGGTCAAACTCTCGCAGCTGAAGCTCCAGCTCGATGTAGCCCTTGAACAGCTTGTTCTTCGGGCATTTTCCTATACTGGTGCCCTGGGGAGGAGCAAAAGAGCATCACAGCACTACCTTCATAAGCCGCCACTAAGCAGGACGAAAACGGCTGGTAAACAAACTTCCTGTGAGCCATTTCATTGCCCACTGACTTACCAGGCCTCGCCGAGCAAACGGCAGGTTTTTCTGTCGTATTTCAAACTGCCCATACAGCAGCCATATTTTGGCGAAGGTGAACTGAAGAGGGGGGAAAATGTATTAATGGCAAAAGGAGCCACAGCCGCTTTGCTGCAACAAAATTGAATGTTGCAAAAACATTCAAAAACAATGAAAAATAGCAATACAATATATCACAATTCACCCTGTTAAACATTAACTTACAGGTCAGGCATGTGTGGGCAGGGCAGGGTGCCTGAACACCTGTTCACTTTGCCCAAACTACTTAACGTGCCTCCCGTTAAAGGCACCGAGTGTCTTTATGTTAGTTCATATTCATTCATTCGGGAGCAGGGGCAGCCACAACTTATACCATCACCCCCAGGCTCCACCAGTAACTACTCACAGAACTTATTCACACAACAGCAGTTTACCTTTTTATGTGGGATTAGTTCAAGACACGCTTGGTAAACCTGCCTTGTCCTCTCAGGATCCTACCATTGGGTACAAATGGTTTTATGAATAAATCTAGTTTTAAACAAGTATAAACATTACAAATGACAGCAAATGGTTGCAAGACAATGACATTTTTAGAAAACAAAAAAATTGCACTCAAACTCTGACCATGATTTACATAGACGTGAACAAAACCTACCTTAACCTCCAGCTCTTCATACAAGGCATAGTTTACCCACAGGTAGATATACCTTCGCCAATGTCTCTTTTCTTGTATTGGAGGGATGTTTGCTATAGCTCTCTCGTACACTTCCCTGACCGTGTCTGGGTCTGCATCACTCTCCACCAGACGCAGGTAATCGAACCAGGCATCATAATTGTGGGGATTTGCCTGAACAAAGTCAGAGGTTTGACAGGCGTCAGAACGGAAGCCAAACCCCAGCTTAATGCCAGAAAATCGCTCCCTGCACCCATTTCTCTGCTCACCTTGACCTCCTCCTCATACTGGAAGCGCCTTTTGCTGACAATGACATCCTCTATTCCCCTCCGGTCGCCAAACTTCTTCTCAAAAATAGTGTAGCTCTTGAAGAGCTCCTGGGCTTGGTTTTTGGGGACCCGGTCCAGAGCGAACTTGTAGATCACCCGAACCCTCTCAAACTAGCACAAGTATGAAGGGGAGAACAGATGATGAGACAGGAAACCAAAATCAGAACTTAGTCAGAGGCTATTAATATGCAAGGAGACATGCTTAATTATTCATTTCCATAAGATTTTAGGCCTGATAATGTAACATGAGAATGAAAATTCAGATTTGAAAATGGGGAAAACAGTTGGTGCCAAAGAAAAAATTAACAATGAAAAGAAAAAAAATATATTAGTAAGCATCCAAATTTAAGCTCAGTGGGACAGACCGACACACTAGGCACTACTGAAAACAGAAAAACAGTAAATCAAGCAGTTACCTCTTTCTGCTTCTCTTCAAATTTAGCAAAGGCTACATAAAGGTTTTCATCTATGTGTTCCTCCCCAAAAAACTCCACAGCCCTCTCAAACACCTTCCGGCTGTGCGCGATATATCCGTGCTTCTCCTCAAAACGGGCATACTTGACCCAGTTCTTTACCTCAGGGTGGACGATGACAAGTGCCCCAGAGTTAAGAATCATAAGTGATAAAGGCAGCGCTGCATGCTTCCTATAGTAAACAGAAGTTCTGCTTATATGAAGAAAAGCGAAATCAGAACACCCCCATACATTGCCTCTTGCACTGCTGAAACCACACACCGCACACAGAAAGGATATATTGCTCATAGATGGAGCGGGCCTTCTCCACTTCCTTATATCGCAGCTCGAAGTTAATGTAGGAGTGCCAAGCTTGCTCTTCTGGCTCCCACTCCATCCAGCGCTCAAACACCTGCCTGCAGCCTGCAACATTCCCCAACATCTCCTCCATGTATGTGTACTTGTACCTGCCCAGGGCAAAGCGTTATAAGGTAAATGGAAACAATGTAACAAGCAGCTGTACATTGTCTTTAAATCTCCCATCACAATGTAAAACAGGCGAAGGAGAGTTGGAAACAAAATGTGTCATGCTCATTTTTTCCCCCACGTAAATATCAACATATCAGTAGCGTACACAATTTTATGAATGATTAAAATGTATGCATACAAAAGGCAGTGGGAATTTGTGACAGACACATACCAGAACTGACTGACACGGGGCAGGATGGTGATAGCTCGGTCCCAGATGTTGCGAGCGTGATTCACCTGCCGATTCTTCATTTCCATTTCGGCATATTTTAGCCATAGTGTGATATTCCGGTGGTCCACATCCAGAGCTCTCTCGTAGATGGAGCGTGCTCTGTTTCAATAGTATATACAAGTTATAAACACCAAGTAGAGTAACAAGAAAACCAGAGCTAGTAATCAAAAAACACTGTACCTTTGGATTTCTTTCAGGCTCTCCTCCCATTGTGCGTATTTTATCCAGTTACTGATAACAGTGCGGTTTTTTCTGATGTTGTCTTCAAATCCCTGTCAAGACATAGTCACATTTTTATCTTTAGGAATAAAAAGTCAGCACATCAGCAGGGTATTACCATTACAACCCGGCAATAAATCGGCTATACGTATCAGACACAAAGTGAGCTAGAATACATTCACAATTATAATTACTTAAATTATTCTAGATGTTGCTTCCTTACAAAATGTGACAACAGAATGCTTAAATACTGTTACCTTTCTTTTCTTTAACTTGTAATCGTTTAATTCTTCTTCATCTGTAATCTTTTGCTTGGGCGGTGGTGGCAAAAGCTCAAGCTCCCTTTCTTTCGCTTCTCGGAGGAGCTGTTCTGCAGTGATCTGAACCTCCGCCGGAGCTTTATTTTTCACCTGCGAAAAGCAGTCGGTACATCACACTCTTAGAAAGTTGGCGGGCAAATGGTAACATGCTTAGCAATAAAGTTTACCGATGCCTATTTTATTTCAGTGATCCACAATTATTTTAGCAATTTTCAGAAAGACACTCCACATTTCTTAATTTCATTTTCACATACATGACTAGCATTAGCTACATCAAAACATCGACATTACGGGCCTTACTAACACGCTGTTAGCTAGTTCGCTAGCTAGCTAGCAAGTTCATTTTTAACATATCAAATACCTTTGCCACTTTTGGTATTCGTTGTTTCCCCGCTGCCGTTGACGCCATGACTGTTAGCTACTATACTGTAAATATAAAATTATAAATTTTAAAAATTCTTAAGGTATAACTCGAAACGTCGAGCGATCCAAAATATTTAAACTGAACGACATACGCACGTCGTACATGAACTCTGACCTTTCGCGCGTATGACGTCACGGCGTCCTGTTACTATGGTTTCGGATAATGAAAACGTTATACTGAAAAGAAAACGGACTACAGCGGCAAAGTTTTAAGGTAAAGAAGAATTTTCATAATGAAGCAAAATCCATAAGCCTACACATAAATCACTGTCCGTGTATCCTAACTTATTAGCATTGTTTTATTTATTAAATAGCACTTTAGTGTATTAGTTTGATAATGCTAATGAGCTATCAATGTAAAAGTGGATAGTTCTTTGTTATTCAAACAAAATGGAATTTTGAAATGTCATAAAATTGATGTACATAAGACTTTTTAAAAATTATAGTCAGCAGACAGACACACACAGGGTCTTTTACTTTAATATTTATGAGTACAAGATTTTTCTCGTTTATTTATGTAGATTTTAAAAATGAAAACAGTCACTTCTTTAAGTGGAAAAGTTGAGACTGTAACAGTGAGGAGAACAGAATCTGCAGACGCCTTGGAGATCAGTGGCCTGATCTCTCCATCTACAGTAGCTGTGTTTGGAAGAGTTAATGTGCTCAATCTGCTGTAAGTACATCACTTAACTTCTACTTTCAGGTTATGTTTCATGAGCCATGTATGAGGCAACATAGTTAGGACCATCATTGAAAGGTTGCTGGTTCATATCCCATGGTTGGCAGAATGATATCACCATTAGGCATCCTCAGCAGGACCCTTAACCCCAACTGCTCCAAGGGCTGGCTGACCCTGTTGTTTTGAATTGTATGTCACATACTGTAGGATAAAGACATCTCCCAAATAAACAAATGTACTGCAATGTAAATGTATGATCTAATCCGACACAATTCCAGCACTAAAAGTCAATACTAGAAATTGTGTATATGATGTGTATTTGCTTTTTAAATCTTTTCCTATTTCACACACTTATTTTACTAACAATAGTCGGCACCACTTTACAATAAGGCTCCCTCTTGCTACTTGTAAATGGTAGTAACTCATTAGTTAAAAAGAAAACTGTGTTATGTTATTTGTTTAAAATTGTCTATTAATAATTTACAAAGTATTAGAACCTAATTTATAACCAGATTATAAACCATTCATAATTTCTTTATATTGGTAGCCTTATTGTAAAGTGGCATCCAATATACTAACAACCTCTAACTGGCATGTCTTTATTCCTGACTTTTAGGGAGAGGGCTAATTTTGCAATCACTTTGAGTAACACCAGAAATGAAGTTCTTGCCCATGCGGCCTTCCTCGACCACCCTAGCATACATCTAGTGGACCAGGGCAGTTGGGAGCCATGGTTTCATGAGCATTTCAGGACTGACAAATGCACAGTAAGTAGGCACTAGTACTTCACTTAAGTGATGCACAAAACATTAACAGAGGCAGGAAAAAAAATCTTCTCGCTATATATTTTTCACAGATCAGCTCATTTGACATTTACCAGAATGTTTTACGCTTTGTGTTCCATCAGCCACTGAACTCGCTGTTCATGCACCTTTTTGTGGCACAACCAGCCTTCTCTATTGGGAGTGCTAAAGAGATTGCGAGGTGAGACAACCAATGAACAGCTGCAGGCTAAGTTTGCACTTGCTGAAGGCCTATTCATCAGTGTTTCCCAGTCCGATCCACGGAGACCCACAGAAAATCTATGTTTCTGCTCCCTCCCAGCTCCCATAAAAATGCAGACTGTATGGTAGGGAACTCTGAGGGAGCAAAACATGGACCAGCTATGGGTCCCTTTGACCAGTATAGCTATAAGTATGATCCATCCATCCATCCATCCATCCATCCATCCACTCCTTTCCCTTAACTGCATGTCCAGTGCAGTATTGCATGAGCCTTGGCGAATGGGCAGGAGGTGGCGATGCCCTGTAAGGGATGCCAGTCCATGACAGACACAAACAAAAAAAACAATACAGAGGCACAAGTTCACTTAAGCCTCCTGTCTTTAATACTGTGCAAGATAATTGGAGTACAGGCGGTCCCTAAGTTATGAACGCCCAGCTTATGAACAACTCATACTTTTGTACAGGCTCTCATAAAGCCTGTTACATTAAAATCTGGTTAAATGCAAAGGTTTATAATAATGAACAGACACACTGTTTTGTGAGGTTCCTGAAAACATTGCATGGCTTTTGCAGTTTGTCGACTCGAGGGCCAGTACAGTACCACATTTACTTTTATATTTATGGTGTAATAGTAATCATCATAATTATTATGGGTATTATTATTAGTTGTTGTAATAGTATTGTTATTGTTATTATGTACTGTATTTATTTTTACAACTTACCTAGAAATTCTACTTAAAGACAGCCTTCGGGAACGGATCTCGCTCATAACGTAGGGATGGCCTGTATCCAATGGAGACACAAGGAGAACAATCAAACTTGGGCTTTTGTCTAAAGAAAAGATTGTACATTTCAGATGGGTATTTTCCAGCTCCTGGAGCAGTCTAGCAATATGTACTGCTATAGTGACTCTTTTCACATGCCATTCACCAGGCATGGTATATTTCCCAGTATGAAGATATCTTAATCCAGAAAAATCAATATTTTTTACATTCTTTTTTACAGGACAGTATTCAATGCCATAACTTACCCGCACTACATTTTCCTGGTTACACCCAGCATGGATATGCTTGGTAAGACAGAAAAAACTTCTTACCTTTTGCCAGAAAACTGTAATCAACCAATATTTTATGTATGTAAATAATTTAATGAAATTTTGAACATCCAAATCATTGTTGTCAGGAACAGGCTAATGTGTCAATAAATGTGTATCGATGCTGCTTGTTTTTAGAACCAGGGCTGACTAAGATCTTCGAGCCCATTGAGGTCATCCAGGCCCCTGAGCGCCAGTGTGCAGCGTTTGTGTGTCACAGGCAGCCTCACGTCCCGATACTGCGTGTGCGCGGGGCCAGGTCACTCTCACACTTCTTTTATTTTTATCTATAGTACCAGTAAAAAGGTTGAGCACACTTGCGTGAAACCATAATTATTTATTCTTCAAACTATACATTCTTGTCTATTAACAGAAGCAGAAGTCAATCTTAGGACAGATAAGTCTAAATTTGAAGTATTGTGCATTCCCATTTTATGCACATTTAAATTGCAGTATAGTAAAATTGCAATAACATTCCTTGCATAGTTATGCCATTTTTCTTTATTTTTCAATGAGAAAAAAATGTGCAAAATTTGAAATACATATGCTTTTCCAGAACACAGCTCTCACATAAATTGTATGGTTATGAAAGCATTACTGAATGGTCCTTCAGTATTCAACAAGACTAAAGATCAAAAATAGAACTCAAAATAAGAGAACTTGTGCAAGAGATGTCTGGTGAAAGACAGTTCAGACTAATGAACTGTCCTGCCCAGTCTGTATACCCCGGCCCGATAGCACAGGTATGGGACATATGACAGAAAAGTCAAAGCAACTCACACAAATCCAACATTTCAGGGAATCGGTGCAGAAGTTTTGCATGGAAATCTTGTGTGATTGTTTGCTGAACGTTAACTGAATGTTTTGTACTTTTTGAAGCTGTTGTCAAAGCTATTTTAGGAATTGATGATTTACATGATTTTCTGTTTAACTGATACCTGCAGCGGTGTATGTTTGTCTTTGGCAAATGTTATCTGCACCTGGGTGTCAGTATCCAACAACGCTATTTGCCCCCGGGGTGGAAAGCTTATGGTACTATTTGCCCCCGGAGTGGATAGCTTATGGTACTATTTGCCCCCGGAGTGGATAGCTTATGGTGCTATTTGCCCCCGTAGTGGATAGCTTATGGTGCTATTTGCCCCCGGAGTGGATAGCTTATGTGCTATTTGCACCTCGGTCTTTATAGCAGGGAGATGCTATTTGCATCCAGGTGCCAATAGCCACAAATGCAATTTGACTTAAAATTCCATGACTAATGCTATTGAATCTACACAAGTTTTAAGTAACTATTGCTAGAACAAGTGTACATTTTAGGTTTGATGTACCCTACCTTTTATCTATGTATCCCACTTTGGCACCTTCAGTGATGTGCAGCCATACAAGCGACACAGTTGTACTCAAGCATTTTACTGGTACTGTATAAACATTTAACTTTATAGGTCCAGGCATGTAGTACTACATATGCTTTTGTGGTATCCTTGTGTTTCTTTGACTGATCTTGTAATGGTAGTTAAGACATATGCTCCAGGGGTGCCTTTAATCCAGCTGTAAATGACTCCAGAAAGCATTAGCTATTGTACTGTAAGCATAAAACCTCTTGTTCTAGAGTTGAAGATCATGATGACCTCACAGCAATATTAGCAGAGCGGAGTGGGACACTCTCTGATCGCTATGGGCCCTACTTTTTGGCTGAGCTCATAGAAGCTCAGGATGAGGGCCATCAAGCTGCAGTTAGCGAGGTTTGTCACCCTCATTACTATGTGTGCACATCAGAGCATGTGAGCGGAGCGTGAGCAAGGAGCGGAGCGTGAGCAAGGAGCGGAGCCGGCAGAATTTATTCAGAGCACGGAGCGGTTTTTAAATTAAGACTGGAGCGGTCACTCTGTCTCACTCAGTCTATTCCAATTTCCAATTTCACTCCGATATCGCTCACACTTAGATTCTGAGGCGCGCCCAAATCTACCCAGAATTCATCAGTACAATTATCAAGGCTGTAACAGAAATTGGCCGAGATGCAATTCGCAAAGTATTTCACAAAGGAAACTGATAGATCATACAAGTGTAATATTCTTATCTAACGTAGGCCTATAGATGACAATAATGTACAGCAAATACAACAATATGGTGAAACTGTTTCAGTGAGTAAAGATTCACTTTGAAATATTTTTTCTCAGAAACGAGAGTGTGCTACGCGAACAGGCGGAAGCCAGAGCAAAACATGAGCTTTATATGGTTGTAGTAGCCTATGTGAAGTCTATAAAGTAAATTAAAGTACAAAAGCCTTTAAAGTAAATATTGGTAATAAAATTAATTCGTTTTGTCATTCAAAGTAGGTCTAAGGATTTTTTAAATTTCACGTAACGCTGTCAGTGAAATTTTGTTTTATAGAAAGACGCAGCAGCAGCATCAACAGAAAAAAAATGAGGAATTTAAAACGTGGATGCTTAGCCTGTATAGTCTTTAGGGTATTAAGCCCACTGATTCTTTTGTTTTAAAACGTATTTTGTGTGGAATGCCATTGCCAAACATGTCCGTTGTTGCCTATATGTTGCTTAAAAATAAATATTTTCTGAGTGGCAATGTTGTCGTTGGTCATATTTCTTTATGATATAAGGATTCGGTTTAACGTGACATTTGTTAGGCATGCAGATTATTTGTCCCTCTTTTAAACTGGAGCGAGCGTGGAGAGATTTGACTAGAGCGGGTTGAAATTTTAATGGAGCGAGGAGCAGTGTTGAGCGGAGCGGCGTAGTGCGAATTAGAGCGGAGGAGCAGCGGAGCCAACAGCCTCGTGAGCGAGCAGCAGAAATTCTCACCGGTCACACGCTCTGGTGTACATTATTTGTCCCCAGATTCATCACTTTTTGGTGTTTCCTGGTTTGTGTTTATTGAATCATTTTTATGCATTTAAGAGCATGAATTGTGCCTTCAGCGGATGTAGACTCACCAGGAAATCCTGACCTTGATGCAATTGGGCTTGTTACCGTTTGGTTTGGGAGACTCTCTAGGGTTCTAGTCTCACTACAGGCCATCCCCAGCAGATACTTTAATGCGGTTTCACAAATAACATCTAGCTCTGAATTTAACACAAAGCTGAGTGTGTTTGTGTATTTGCAGAGCGAAGGTATGCCAGTTGGCTTCATCAGCGTGAGTGCCGACATCAACCTGAAGCTCCTTGACGAGTGCTTTGAACTTGGCCCATTCGATGGCCTTCGCCGGTGCACCTCACCAGGCTCCCATGAGCCGACTGGTGTGTCTGCAGAGAGGCTGCTTCTGCAGGAGCCCAACCCCCAGAATCATCCTAAGCGAGAGGTACAGGTACTGTGGCCCTGAGAGTGAATGTACTGATACTGTACAGAAGATAGAGAATCCTGCTTGGAAGCTTATGGGTTCAAGTCTCAAAAACTCTATGGTAGTATCCCTAGCTAGGGAATCACTTCTTCAGTTTATATAAAGTTGAATTTTAAAACAGGTATTTTACTGTAGTAATACAAAGAATTTTTCTAATATTAATGCTATAGTATACAGAGGGTTTGCTGCAAAGGCCCGTATGCAATAGAGAGAGCTCACTGAAGCCTTATGTCCCACAAGGGACGAAGAGGATTGATTTGAGTCGAGTTGAGACAGGGTTTTAAATTTATGACAGTTGCATTATGGAAATGTGCTAATGTTTCAAATTTTAATAATAAAAAATAACCATGCAGTTGGCCAGTGTTTGGCACCACAAATTTAAAGAGATATATGGTATTATTTTAAAGTTATATTGTGGGCCCAGTGTTGCGAGCTAACCATACTCATTAGGGATGTCATCCTGTAAGTTATGTTCTCCGTACTCCTTTGCTGATAAGGCTACTGCTAAATTTCTAATTGTTTCAGGAGAATGCTACAAAGACCCATGTCTCCGAAGTGTACCAGGATGCTCCAAATGCCTTCTGCATCCAGCTCTTTTTTGTTGACAAGAAATATGAAATGCGGTGAGTTGAAGGAATGAAGGAATCAGATCTGTCCTCTGTGTAGCCGTGGGTTTATTTCATGTTATTCATTAGTTATATGAAAATGTGTAACTATAAGTATAATTGCAGTATTTGTACAACAAAACCTGAAAACTTTAGATCAGAGGTTTACAAACCAGTGATGCGCGGGTTGATCCAAAACGAGCGGGTGCCCGCGGTCGCCCGCGGTTACGAGTCATCCAAAAATATTTTTAATGATCGCGGTCGCGGTTGGGTCGTTTGAAATAAAGATGCCAATTAAACCTTTGTAATTTATATGGTACTAGAAGGAAGCGGGTCGGGTACAATATTTCCTTTTTTTGCGGTCCGAGTTGCGGGCGGGTTAGTTGAAAACGTCGGTCGGGTTCGGGTTGTTTATACATCGACCCGCACATCACTGTCACAAACTACAGTATGGTACGCGTATCACTGGTAGTAGGCGAGCTCCCTCTAGTGGTACTAGGAGGTATCTCCTTTTATGACATCGGTCATACCGGCGTTAGCAGAAAGCCTAATATTGCAATGTAGAAAATTGAGACACGTAATCCCTCTATAAAAATGAAAGATCAAGCGGTTTTTCATTTTCCTTCGGTTGAATGATCGCGGGAAACCTGATGGGAAGCTTTTGTGATGTGAGACGGGTTCGTCTCCCTGTCAGTTGGCGTCCTCCCCGGGTGAGAACCCGGCTCAGTCAGACAGCTGTTAGGAATCGTGGAGCGGAGCTGTCATGCCGCCTGCCGCCGCTGCAATTCGGCCGGTGATGAATGAGCGTGTCGCGTGCACTGACAGCTGGTTGGGGGGGCGAGCTGGCGCACGGCGGGGACCCCCGCTGCTATGGGCTGCCCGTTTGCTGAGGGTTGTGTTGTCGGCCGGGTGCCTTGTCAGTCATCTGTTTCGCTCTCTCCCTCGTTCCTGTTCACAGCTCTGTAGACTTCCTGCCGCACGTCTTCGGCTGCTTCCCAGTGAGTATGCGAAGAACCGGCACGGGGATTTTACTCGTGACAAACTGGACGAGTAGCGGCAGCGCATCAAGTGGTTGAAACTACACGTATTTCTCAGACGATCAAACAGGCAAATAAAAATAAAATGTGATTATGCAGAAGGACCGCTTTTATTTGTTATTTTGTCTTAGAAAACACGACGGCGTTGCAAACACATAAAATAAGGTAAAGTAGCTGCATAGCGCCAAATATCCACCAGGGCCCTCCTTCTGCTCAGCGTATAAATATGAGAAGGGGAATAACAAATGACAAATATAGGTTGATGAAGTCTTACTTAGGATCTCGAAAAGCGTTGTTTACACAATCATGAAAAGAATCTTCCGCTTTGAATACTGTGACTGCTGCCGTGGGCTCTCGACTGCAGGACCGTGACTTCTGCATCATCACTGTGCCCAAGACGGCTTCCGAGCCCCCGCTGCTGCAGGACTTCCTCCGCGTGGCCCCACGCGCCACCAGCGTCCTGCCTCACGAGCTCTACGTGTGTCACCGCTCAGGGCTCCTGAGGTGCGTTTACCCTCCCGGCCGTGAATAGAGTTAAGAAAATACGAGCAAAATAACCATTACAGCAGTGGTCAAACAGAGAATTCTTGCTTTACGTGGGTTAATAATACAGTACACAAATTTAAAATAATACCAAGTATCCTCTTTTCATTTAAATCACATTGTGTGAGTCGAATCCACACGATATTATTATCAGAGTGTTTCTAGAACGCAATTCTTATGTAAATTGAGAACCCTCAAATGTTGATTCGAAAGTCATAGATCGGAACTGTCCATGAGTATTTGTGCAAGATGTTGAAAGTGAAAAGCCTGCAAGCATATGAAACACATGTCATTGGAAGTTGCTGGCAATGCCCCCTGTCCGTTATCTTTGTCTCAGGACCTTCCAGGTCAGGGTAGCCCTGTCATCAGATAGACCTGCCATTGAGACCCTGGTGGAAACACTCACTCTCCATGAGTCCATCTTGGGTGACCTGGACATGTTCTACCAGGCCCGACGAGACCCAGTGAGCTTTTAAAGTTGTATTTTAAATGTGCAAAGTGCAAATTTATTAATTATTTGTATAAATTTATTTAATGTAAGTATGCTGTAATGTTAAGAACATTCCAGTTAGAATGGCAGCTCTTGTTTATTCACGATATGAATGGCCTGAATAATTAAGAATCATTTTTGAAACGGTCTGCCTTTCTGAATAAGAATTAAATGTCCAATTAGGTTGATACTGCCAGCCGTTTTGCGGAGCGGCCCCTGGTCTGGCAGCCTAATTAATTTGCGGCTTTAATTAAAGCCACTGAAACGGGCGGCAGAATTGCCAGTGTCACCGGCCGCCAGATGAAATCAACTCGTACTCTGGTACGGAAATTGGATTTTCACCAAAACGTGAAGCAATTAGTGAGAAAGAGGCCTGGTGGGGAGGCGGGCAGCAGGACCATGGGAGGTGCTTTCCTTGCTGGTGCTAATGGACGGGCCTCCGTCTGATAGGACGGGACCCCTCTGCAGGCATTCCTGGCTCACACCCAAGGACAAGTTGTTGGGATAATAATTATCAGGAACGAGGAGGTTGGACTCAATTATTTTCCCCATTCTCACATTTTTCCCCTCTTCCTTCTAACTGTCTGATAGCTAAACAGTTTACATTGAACACATTTGCTTACCGTTCTGCATGCTGTCTGTATATCTGTCTTTGTAACAAAACACTATTCACAGTAGCTTTGGGCATTTTTCTCCTTTTAGTTTAAATGTTGTGGATGTTAGCCTTCCTAAAATAAAAGAGCGACATTGTCATTTGCAGCTGCCAGGCCCCTTTAAGCCCCTCCTCACTCTCACTTCCTGTCCCAGGACCTTGAGTATATCCAGTCCCACTACGACGTTGAAAACTTCATATACTTCAGCTATCACCGCCATGAGGAACATGGACGGCTCTGCCACTTTGCCCTCAACCCCATCTTCCAATGCTATGCCAGGCACTTCCTCAAGGAGGTGTTGCGACTGGGCCAGAAGTCCTGCCTCTACTATCCCATCTATACCTGCAGTCAAAGTCCTGAGGTGAGAAGCCCACATCCTGCCGGAGTCTCGTCATAGGGTGAGGACATCCTTCCCATAGAAGGTTCTGTAACAGGTTTCGCGGCGACTGTATCGGTTGCAACATGTCCCGCTTGTTGCTTATGGGATCTATGAATGACCCTTCTAAAGACTCCAGGAGGGGAGCCTCCAGCAGTTTCAGAGTCACTAGGAGTCATGGTGGGCAGGACCAAAGCAGCGGTGGGCAGGGCCAAAGCAGCGGTGGGCAGGGCCAATGCAGCGGTGGGCAGGGCCAAAGCAGCGGTGGGCAGGGCCAATGCAGCGGTGGGCAGGGCCAATGCAGCGGTGCGCAGGGCAGGACCAAAGCAGTGGTGGGCAGGGCAGGGCCAAAGCAGCGGTGGGCAGGGCAGGGCCAAAGCAGCGGTGTGCAGGGCAGGGCCAAAGCAGTGGTGGGCAGAGCAGGGCCAAAGCAGTGGTGGGCAGGGCAGGGCCAAAGCAGCGGTGGGCAGGGCAGGGCCAAAGCAGCGGTGGGCAGGGCCAATGCAGCGGTGCGCAGGGCAGGACCAAAGCAGTGGTGGGCAGGGCAGGGCCAAAGCAG
>JABFDZ020000056.1:978095-995304 GCA_019775955.2 Pollimyrus isidori | reverse complement strand
GTCCTGCTCACCCGTCTGTTCTGCCTGATCCCGTCCTGCTCACCCGTCTGTTCTGCCTGATCCCGTCCTGCTCACCCATCTGTTCTGCCTGATCCTGTCCTGCTCACCCGTCTGTTCTGCCCCATATCTCCTGTGTGCCTGTAGGATCTGCTTCTCTGCCGTGCCTCATGATCCTGACTACGTCTCTGGCATGCTGATTCTACGTCTGGTTGCCTGATCCCTCTAATAAACTCCCCAGTCTCCAGCATAAGGGCCCCCTGCTTATATCCAGCAGCTCCTTGCTTATTGATCAGTTCGCTTAATGACCTAGTTGTAGGAACGCAACTCGTTCGTTAAGTGAGGAGTGTCTGTATACATACAAGGGAAAGCAATCATTGGATTCAAGCTACCTGTTATGGCTGCGTGATTAATGCTAATGCAGCTCCTGTTATGGTGGGCATTATGCAGCAGAACACGCGCTAGGGACTGTAAAGAAACCAATGAGAGCTGCTGCACCTGTTACGTGGCTACGGGCCTCAAGCCCCCCACACTCACCCATGTCCTTCAGGTTCTCGAGCCTTAGCTATTCCCTTTGTCCACCCCCGGGAACCCCGCCTTAACCTCCCACCCCCCAAAAAACGAACTGCTTATCCAATCAGTCTGGTGACGAGGCACGTGCTGCCACTTATGGATGTGGTTTCAAAGCCAAAATGCTGCCAGCAAAAAAACGCAGTAGGGGCACACAGAGTTAAAGCCGGCTCTTCCTGCTCTCTGCAGACGTGCTTGAATGTGCTTTCCATTGTTCGGATGTCTCTCTCAGGCTCCCCCCCGGATGAGAAAGCTGGAGAAAGGGGGTCAGAAATGCTCACAGGAGGGGATATTAAAGGGACAGCATGCTGGTAAATACTAAATACAACCAACCATCACACCAATGTTCTGTGGTCTGAGTCCCTACTGAAAGCCTGATAGATGAAGTCCTGATTTCTGCGATCATGTTGACTGCATGCTGTCTAATTTTTCACTGTATTGTTTTGCACTGTCTTCTACTTTCTAACACTTGTTTAGTCCTTTGTAACTGAGTGTGGCAAAAAACAAACAATGTATCTGCTGCACAGGACCAATAAACATCTGTAACCAATAAACATCTTTAATCTTGACTTTCCTATAGAGTATGAATGAGACCCTGGCCCGAAAAAACATAGGGCATTGTCAATGGATCAATCACTACTTGTATCAAAAACAGAGCACCCCTTTATGTTATGCTCTCATTCAACTCTGGTTCAAATAACCACAGAACATCACTATGTTACCTCCAAGTACTTCACTGTATCTGTAACAGTTTTCCTGCCGCTGATAAGTGCAATCAAACACCATTAGACACAAGTTTCCTTCATCTCCCGTGGGGTGAAATAGTCTCTCCATTATCCTAAACCCACAGATTGATCCATAAGTGAAGCTTGCACATAGACAAACATCCAAAATGATAGTACACAGCCATATTGTCTACTGGTTGCAGGATTGATTTGCACCCCGCTGAACATGGCTTGGTCAGATTGATCTGCGACCCTCCTCGGCTGGCTGGCATATACTAGAGGTTCTCACTGCCTTCCAAATTATAAAGTAAGACAAAAAGTGTGTGTGCATCAGAGCATGTGAGCGGAGTGGAGCGGTGAGAATTTCAGCTCTTCGCTCACAGACTGTTGGCTCCACCGCCGTAATTCGCACTACACCGCTCCGCTCAACACCGCTCCTCGCTCTATTAAATTAAAATCCGACTCCCCCCCCCGCCCCAGCTCCCGGCAAAACGTTCCATGCTCGCTCCAGTTTAAAAGAGGGACAAATAATCTGCATGCCTAACAAAACCGAAGCCTTAAAGAAATATGACAAACGGCAACATTGCCACTCAGAAAATATTTATTTTTAAGAACATATAGGCAACAACGGACATGTTTGGCAATGGCATTCCACACGAAATATGCTTAAAAATAAAGGAATCAGTGGGCTTAATAGCCAAAGAATATACAGCCTATTCATCCACGTTTTAAATTCCTCATTTTTTTTCTGTTGATGCTGCTGCTGCGTCTTTATATAAAACAAAATTTCACTGACAGCGTTACGCGAAATTTCAAAAATCCTTAGACCTACTTTGAATGACAAAACGAATTAATTTTATTGCCGATATTTACTTTAAAGGCTTTTGTACTTTAATTTACTTTATAGACTTCATATAGGATACTACAACCATATAAAGCTCATGTTTTGCTCTGGCTTCCGCCTGTTCGCGTAGCACACTCTCGTTTCTGAGAAAAAATATTTCGAAGTGAATCTTTACTCACTGAAACAGTTTCACCATATTGTTGTACTTGCTCTACATTATTGTCATCTATACGTTAAATAAGAATATTACAGTTGTATGATCTATCAGTTTCCTTTGTGAAATACTTTGCGAATTCCATCTCGGCCAATTTGTATAACAGCCTTGATAATTGCAAAGATAAATTCTGGGTATATTTGGGCACGACATAGAATCGTAGTGTGAGCAGTATCGGAGCAAAATTGGAAATTGGAATAGACTGAGTGAGACAGACTGAGTGACCGTTCCAGCGTTAATTAAAAAACCGCTCCAAGCTCTGACTAAATTCTTCTCGCTCACGCTCCGCTCACATGCTCTGGTGTGCATGCGTGTGATTTTTGTGAGAACAAATTTAAAACACTCCAATAAAGACAGAAACGCACACCATAGTATTATTTTTCAATAAAGGAAAAGTTCCTAATTTTTTTGTTGTCAGTGTTCATCTTTCTTTAAATTTTCTTGGGGAGGAGTTAGGACTGGTTAATGACAAGGGAAACCCAGACGTAGACAGGGGTGCCACAGTAGGGTGCTGAGAGTTACGCCATCTTGTGGCTCCTAACCACACTGCCACGTCACTCCACATGAACATGAAGCTCCCTGCTGTAATGCTTGCAAATCTATTCATGGACTCTAGGTCCAAGATAAAAACCGGAGACTCATGAAGAATGTGCAATGAGAGGACGGAGGTCACATACGCAGAGCCTCGTTTTGATATTGCTGTGAGCTATGCCTTGAAATAAACCCTCCTTTAGGGAACAATAAAAAATCTGTTTGTTCCTGGGCATGGCAGACTAAACCTTCCTTTTTATATAATCACAAAAGCGAGAGGCTATTCAGTCCTGAGCTTTTCCAGCACCTAAGTCCTTCAGCCTAGAAAATAATTCACATACAGACACCCAAACACACCAACAGACAATAAACAAATGCCAGCGTGCCTGGTAATTACAAGCTTATTTTCTCTTTCTCTGTCTCCCCTCCCCCCAGCTGTTTAATATTCTGGTTCAGGAGAGGTCATCACGGGGCAGTCCGGTATTTTTCAGACCCCACCCGGGGAAACAGAGGCGCGATTATGCAAATGAGCCAGGCTCCCCTCTGCTTCTGACAGGCTGCTTATCAGTGCTGCCTTCTGCAAGCTGCTGTCACAGAAGCAGGGCTTCCTTGCACGTGCACAAATGCGGAAACGCCTGGCGTAGACAGTCACACGTGTGGACGCTCCGCCTACTCCACTCAAAGGCACCCTATCCCTGGGACACTAATAGCATTAAATGTTGAAGGAGCTCTGATTTTGTTAGTTTTGAATGGGCCAAGATTAGATCACGTGGCGTGCATTTTTTTATGGCTAGAGGTCATACACCTACTTAACAAGTCAGCTTGTGGGGGGGGGGGGGGTGAAACAGATGACGGATGAAGTAAAAATGGTGCTGTCCAGCGGAAGGGGGTGCAGTCTGGCCTTAGCTATGTGAAGGGTGACGGGCAGGACAGTTACAGTAATCATATCATAGGAACACATCACAGATGACATCAGAGACACCCACAGACCTGTCAAATATATCATTGTTAGTATTTGTAGCAGTATAGTAGTAGTAGCACCAGCAGCAGTAGTATTGTTTAAGTACAAGTATGGAATAGTAAGATTTATTGGAAAGAAAACCTTAGTTAAAAGGTCCATTAGGCTTGTTCAGCTTTCTTTAAGACGTCAAAGACTGTTTGTCCCAGATGATATAAAGCATTTTCATGTCACATACCAGCCACGGCAGCAAAATGTCCATATTACCCGAAACCAACATCGGCCCATTTGCTGGATGCCTCTTCTTTGTCTGTTACTGTTTGAAGCCTCAGCTCTGGATGACCAGGCCCAAATGACGGACTGGGTGGTCATTCTGTGGTGAGCCGCAGATGCCTCAACCATCTTATTTGGGGCCTTTTTTACGCCTGTCCCATGCACCAATTAGCATGGGGTGTCAAGCTGTTGCCAAGGTCTCCCCGCTCCAAGCCTGGCGACTACAGGCTGTCAGTCACCCAGCAACCGCATGACAAGAAGGGCCAGTGACACGGTGGTGGCACGTGCAGCCACAGCGGGGGCCCGTGGCAGCAGATAATCACTGAGAGGTGATGATTGGGCCCAGGGACTCACAAATAGCTTTGCTCAGAAGAACGGACCCACATTTCTTAACGTATGTTACAGGTATGTTGGCATCTCAATCAATTAATATCTATAATGTTAATATATAACATTGTATATATATAATGTCTATATTTATATGCATAATCCATCCATTTATTTTCCAAGCCGTTTATCCTACTGGGTCGCGGGGGGTCCGGAGCCTATCCCAGAAGCAACGGGCACGAGGCAGGGAACAACCCTGGATGGGGGGGCCAGCCCATCGCAGGGCACACTCACACACCAGCCAATCACACACCAGTCACACACCAAACGGGCAATTTGGCAACTCCAATCAGCCTCAGCATGTGGGGGGGAAACCGAAGTACCTGGAGGAAACCCCACGGGGAGAACAGGCAAACTCCACACATGGTGACCCAGGCAGAGACCGGAACCCGGGTCCCAGAGGTGTGAGGCAACAGTGCTAACCACCACCATGCCACCCCTATATGCATAACCTCTACATATATAATGTTAATCACTTCATATGAAATTAACTCCTGCCAACATGGAATCTAAGGATTATCTATATCAACTGAATAATTGTGTAAATTAATTGGTAACTATAAATTGCACACAGAATATGACTGTGTGTCATACAGAAACTGTGTGTGTACATGTGTGAGTGTGTATGTGCCCTATGATGGGCTGGCATCCCATTCAGGGTGTCTGTGTTGTCCTGTGTGTGTGTGTGTGTCTGTCTGTGTGTGTACATGTGTGTGTGTGTGTGTGCCCTGTGATGGGCTGGCATCCCATTCAGGGTGTTTCCCAGCCTTCTGCCCAGTCCTGCCTGGGACAGGTTCCAGGGCCTCCTGCTGAAGAAGCAGCTGGAAGATGGATGGATGAATCATCATCATCTAGTTAAAAGAACAGCAACTGTTTTTGAAAAGGGGAAAATTATACACAACACAACATTATTCTCTAAAAAACTTTTGCATACAATTTGGAGAAGCTAGTTGTTGAGATATTAGAATACACATATGTGAAAAATAAATTATTTGCAAACTTTATGCAGTAGAAAACCAATGTTTTCCTTTGTTACCAAGTACAGTTTTAAATTTTATTTAGATAACACAAAATAAAAAAGTTAAATGCATCTATTGTTACATCGAAAATCTAGTTTGATAGCACAAGATTAAAGTAATGACTAAGATTAAAATTTCAGTGCAGACCTTGATAGGTCCAAAAGCAATCCCAGAAAAAGACATGGAAGTCAAAAGGTTAAACAAGGCCAGCACCCCAAATAAGGACTTGCCTGTCTATTGGTGACATGATAAGCTTCAGTGTATACCCTGTATGACCTCCCCAAAACACAGCAAGGGCAGAGAACATAAATGAGCACTTCACTAAGGTCAACTACCAAGACACATACAGTACAATTCATTAGTGATCCATTCATTGTGGTTATTAGAACAACAGAATTATTTAAAATACTTGTGTCTATATCTGGTAGATGTATCATTTTTACTATCATTTTACTTTAGCCACTATAAGCATAATCTGGACACTGAGATAACATCCAAGGCTTTGCTCCCATGGCAACACTGGTCACACAACAACAAGTCTCTTCCAGGGCACTACAGGGGTACAGAGACATAGGCACAGATTACACCAAGAAGAGCAGAGAGCCAGAAAGGAGAACAACTGAGCAAAGTCAGTGTGCAGCTGAAATAAGAATTCCACAGTAATAAAACTACAAACTTAATGCTTAGCTGCTCTTCCTCCATTGGCAGCAAGAAATATATCTTTTGTTTTTTTTGCTGTGCATATCTTGTAATCCTGTGCCATGTAACGGAGGCTGGAATCGCCGTGATCTTGATGGCTTGACAGGCCCATATGGCCACGCCGCCGTCTATTATCTGTAATGCAGATGACTTCTGCGTGGCATAAACTGATGGCGTGTCCAGCTGGAGGGTCCAATCGTTCCTTAGACAGGATGAACCCCCTCCTGGCTCCCATTCTGCTGTCTGCTAGGATGCCACTAAGCCGCTTACAGGGCGCAGCGGCGGGAAGAAACTTCTAATAACCTCACATCTAATAAACACTCCAGAGAAACTTCTCAGCTTTGTGCTTATTACATTTTCAATGGTTTTCCAATAAATACCAAATCCAGCATTTACTCAGTTTGCAGTATGAAGTCAAATCACACAACCCCAAATCAGAAAAAGTTGGAACAGGGTGGCAAATGTGAATAAAAAAATAAATCAGTAATTCACAAATTTCCATCTGTCTTTATCTTCCTTTGTTATGCTTCTGCTGGGATCTATGGAAGTGACCACCACCTTCCGATCCTCTGTTTTCTGTTATTCTCCTCTTGGATACAACCTCTTAGCTCTTCCGTCAATCAGCTTCTCACGGGTGGGTTTCCTGAAAGCTTCATAATGCTAAATAGTTTGTTAACTAGCACTTAAGATCAATTGTTAATTAGCAAGAGTTTCTTGAAACCCTTCATAACTCAAGTAGTTTGCAATCTTGCTCATAAATTAACAACCTACTCATTACCTAAAATGTTCCTTATATGAAATTTTGCCTGCCATCATGTAATAGAGACATGAATGTCAGCAGAGATTGATCTCAAAAGAACACTGATGCTCTTTTTTGGACAACTTAATAATGATGATGATGTATATGATTATAATGATATAAACCATTTATAATGTAGGCTTTCAATTAGTGCCAAAAGGGCTTGTTATTTTAACACCTATATACAATACACAATATACGAAAATAAAGGGAGGGGTCAAAAACAGCACAGGAACATTAAGTGTGTATTAAAGAAAACAGAAAGTAAACATAACTGGGGAAGACTAGGAAACAACCACAGCTACTAACATGGACCAAAAATGGAATAACAAGTAAAAGGTTAAATACATTGCAATTCTCAAGCACAGGTACCATTACCAATACAGAGGTTAACAACACTAGGAAAAGGCTAGGAACATAAGCACAGGGAGAACAAAATAAGGTATAAGCAGGGTAAACCTAAGCAGGGACACAAACATAAACCATAAGAAATGCTAAGGAAAAACCAATGATAATTACACAGGAGGTGAGGTTGGCTTCCATCCTGCCTCAAACTCATGACTGGAAGGGAACAGTCTGTGAGCTACATGCTCAACCCATAGAGCTACACAGCAACCCAGGGAAGGGGGGAAACACAGTAGGGGTTTAAAGGCTGCAAGACTGGTGGTGGGGGGGGACAGGATGACCAGCGATGCCTGCTGACCAAAAGGGGACAAGGCACATAGGACCAGGTAAGACGGGCACCTCCCCTTAGAGAACGGCTCTGAAATTCAATTTGCAAAATTAGTTGATGCTGAATCACAATTCAAATGTGAATATAAGTAGAATGAAAAGGGAACTGAATTCACATAAAATAATACACACAGTTTATCTGCAGCTGTAACCAAATAGCTTAATATTTCTTTACATACATGCCATATATTGAATCCCCTGTGATCACAAAAATTTATGAAGGCAAGCCCCAGTTAGCCACGTCCCTCCATTTGAGCACCTGTCAGCAAAGTCTGTGCACGTCACTGTTATTCAGAATGAAAAAAAATGCTACATTTATCACCTATAGAAAAAATAATTAAAAAATAAATTTGTGTACATAGGTGGCAGAGCACAAGCACAACCCATGGACACTTACAAGATGAGCTACTGCAGAATAATCCTCAAAAAAGCCAACATAGATAACCCAAAAGACAGTAAAAAAGAACAAACAAAATATTTGCCCACATAAAAGGACTTAGAGGGCCAACATAATCCAAATGTAGTTAAAAGAGGCACACACTATTATTTTGCCCTTAGTTTCACTGTCCAGCGTCTGACAGCTCTATGTATCTACACCACTGGTGGACTCCTGCATGTCATCAGTGATGAACATGATCTCAGCAGGGTTTCTGTGCCCAAATCTGTGCACGTGTTGATCACATGTCTATTGCACCGTGCACACAACTACATGCAATGTCGAGCAGGAGCGGATGCCTTACAGGACACAAATTGGTTTTCATGACATTGCAGACGTGTCTGGTATTGTAGGTGCAGTGGATGAAAAGCTAAACCGTATTCATACTCATATTCATAGCTTCTTGAATCCCATCTGCTCCTGTCAAAAATGATTCTCAGCACTAGGCCTAAATGTCCTGGTGATATGCAACCATCAACGACTTTTTACAGACATTGTGGCCAAGTAGTCTGGGAGTATAGATGATGCTTACAGTATATCTGGTCCAGCTTTGGAGTGTGAAAGATTGCAAAGGATGGGTTCTTTGCTGGAGCTGGTCATTGAGTCTCCTCTTAGGGAATTCCTGCTGACTTCAGTGTTGAATCCCCAGACCCTGGCAGTGCAGATATATTAGAGTTCACACCAAAGAAAACATGCTATTGTAGAGCATGAGCCGGGCACATGGAAGATGTGATTCTGGTACCTGCATAAGTTCGGAGCGGGGGGGGCATCTCCTTAATAAGTTGTTTTAACTCATTTACAGTATAGAATTGTTACTCCACGTGCAGACTCCGCCCACAAGACGCTGTATGCGGCATTCATCACTTCCGTCTTCTGAAGTGAAAAGCTGGCTGCAAGCTGGTTTGGGAGCTCTGCTCGCTTATTGATTACTGTTGGTTTGCTTTCTTTTTCTGTGCATAGTTTGTTTGGTATATTGGATTTTCGCTTTGCCCATGTCTGTGCTTTCGCTTGGGTTTACTTGCTATTTGGTTGGTTTACTTGCTCTGTGTGTGCGTCAGGTAGGGTTGCCAACCATCCAGAATTGTCCGGGACATCCCGACATCCGGGACTTCAGTGAAGGGGCGAATCAAAATCACCCGTATTTCGGAAAAGCCCCGGACAATTCGGGGCGGTTGGCGAGTGTCAGGTGCATAGGGAGTGATTGCCATTTTTGTTTTGCGACCTTATGTTGTATTGATTGCGAGTAAGGTGTAGAATTTGTCGTTGTGTTTTTGTCTTCTCTGCACTTAGGTAATTTAGATAATTTACCTTTGGGTTGCGTTCGGAAACTGTTTTCGCTATAGTCGCTCCTGAGTCCTTGTGCGGGTTTATTTGTTCTGTGTCCATGGCGTGTCAGTAAAAACAGAAAAATATTTTTTAAAAGTACCCATTTCTCCACATGTGTTCCCTTGTCCGTCGCACCCTGTCCTTCCCTTGCTCCACGTCCCTTTTCCCTTTCACTCCACAAAGGCCGGGATTCATTACCACAGCTGTTGGCTGTGTGAAATTAGTTTGCGCATGCGCACCGAGAGCTGCCCGGTAGAGGGAGGTGCCCGTATATTGCGGTCCGGATAATGGAGGTTTAATTGTATTAATTTACTGAGCCTTGACAGTAAACCACTGCATTCAAACTACTAACTGATACAGACAACTTGTAAATCCACGCATAATACCTTCTGTCTGCTAGCCAGGTAAAGCATTTAAAATACAGAAATTCTTTCTGACTGACATAGGCTACATCCACACTGTTACATTTTCCATTTAAAAATGCAGACATTTATCTCGATTTTTGTATTTTGTCCACACTACCCAGAATTTTCAGCCCCCCAAAACTCAAACTTTTGCTCTGAGCCCTATTTTTGCAAAAAAATGTTTTTGCATTAAAACTTCATAGCAATGTAAACATACAGTAACAGAACGTAAATGACAATTTCAATTTTGATTACCCCAAACCCCACGAATGGGAATAAGGAATGCTTTCATAAATCCCTTGCCGATCTCACATGTTCTTTACTTACGTTGGTCATAACCATGTTACTTGGACTGACTGTCACTGCAAGTAGAAATGTTATATATGCTCAAATGAAGGTAGAATTCAGATCTTAATGGGGTTGCTTTTGGTTTATTTGAAAGCAGTTCACTATAAGTGGATGTGTTCCATTCAGGTTAAGTATCTCTCGCTCATAGCATCAGTGTTATTGCTGGCAATTCAGTTTAACCAAGCCTTTGGTTACAGCTGTGGTTACTGGCACACATTCATTTAGAAGCTTGTTGCTGTTAAATACAGTCACATTAACATCAACATTTCTTAAAAATATTATAAACATGAATACAGAGAAAATATTAATAGTAAAGCTTTTAGATGAAATATTACTCAATTACATCATTTAACAAAATTAATTTAGATTCAGATTGTCACTTAAAAGAACAATAGCCCAGTAGTCATTCATTCATTATTCTACCTACAGCTTTAAGAAACCCAGTGTAACTGGGCAGACGCTGCACAGCCTGTTGCTGGTTCATTTAGGGTGTGAGGGCACCTCATCATCAGCCACATCAACCACAGGATGGCCGGCCTCAGCCATGCCAGCTGCAGGCGTGTTGGGGCAGACATGCCATACGGACCCAGCTGCCGTGAAGGAAGCACATTTCTCCATTAAGGATGTTGTAAACATCTAATTAACTTGATGGGCTCCCAGGTCTTAACGAGGTGCCGAAGGCAGTGGCCGCCTCTGTTGGCGTGGAAAAGGCCCGTGACTCTGGCCCTCTTTCTCTTCGCCAGAATGTGCATCAGCTGGTTAATAGCCCACAGGTGTTCCATTGCTGCAGACATGATTCTGCTATTATTTCAATCTAAGCTATTTATAGGCTTTTAAAATCATTCCATCACTATAAATACACAATATACATAAACAGTTTTCTGTTTGAGAAATGAGAGGATGCTGAGAATGTGTTATTAAATAGACATACAGTGGTGGGCAAAATTATTATAACACCTGACAGATTTGAAAATATTGACCTTTTTTGCCACATCCATAATTTCATTTCATAATGTTAATGAAATATATTTCAATATATTGTTCTCTCTCCTTGCTACTATTCTGCCAACAAGTCCTTCTTCTCCCAGTCTCTGATGCACAGTTCTTGAGGACACTGATGCACCATTATATATTCATTGTGGTGTTAATCTTGTCACAGACCTCATGAGAACTGTGTCTTCTGTCCTTAGGACCGAAAATTCTGAGTTGCTTCTTTTCTGGTGTGAATTTCTGGCATCATGGTGGTTTAAAGTTTATTTCACAGTGCTTGGACTGCATCTCAAGTACTTGGTTATGCGGCAGTAACTCCAGCGACCATCAAAAAGGACCTTTATTCGAACCCGTTGCTCACTCGTTAGCTCCTTCTTCACCTTAGCCATGTTCAAAGAAGAGCAGCATGTCCTTCAAGACTAATTCTAAAGGCTTTTAATTTATACCAATTGGTGGTGCGGCCTGAGTGACATACCCTGAAGTTACCAATCACTTAATGAGCAGGATAGGCCTTATACATTCAAAAGAATCACTCAGCTGTGCCCGAACACTCTTGATTCATCATCAGTGTAACCATGATCACACATTAAACAAATAATGTGGCTTCTTCTGTGAAGGAACATGATTCTGTGACATTGCCAGTGAAATAAGCCTAGTGTCACACTTCGCGGTGGTAGAGCAGTAAAACCAGGAAGTCCAGCCAGGAATCCGGGTTTATTTTACACGCACACCCACCATGGAGAGACGTTTGGCACGAACATCTACAGATATCAATGAACATTACTAACATTAATGACCAGTCTGCCGGACCTACGCTGACACAGACTTGATATACATAACACAGGCAGGCAGGAACGAGAGACAGGTGAAAACAATCCGGGAAAAACACTGGGTAATGAGGTGGGCGTGGCACACATGAGGATCGTTCGGAGCGGGGCATGACATAACCCCCCCCCCAAAGGCGCGCACACCAAGCGTGCCTCAGGAGAGGCGACGAACGAGATGACGAACCTGGAAGACAAAACCAAGGCCATCAACCAGGACCGGGGAACAAGACCGAGACACAAAACAGGCACAAGGACAAAACCCAGGACAAGACACGACACCGGACAGGGAACGCAGACAAACAGACAAGAATGGGAGAGACAGAGGGAACACCCACAGGGAGAACAAAAGGGCCTGGAGTGAAAGGAGGAACAAAAGGAGGGGGGACAAAAGGAGGAGGAGCACACGAGACCGACACAGGGGGAGGACACCAGGGCATCCGAAGGCACCCAGGCCGGCGACGGGCAGCGGCTGGAGGGGCCCCAGGCCAGGGGGCGCCAGGAGCAGGAGGGGGCCTCACAGGGCCCACGGAGACGGGTGTGGGACTGCCGGAGGGGACCCAGAAGGAGCCGGCAAGACCACCGGCGTAGGCAGGCAAGAGGGGGAAGCCGCCACAGGCGACGGCAAAACCGGAGCCCGCGAAGGCGCTGTCCAATGCCCAGCCAGAGCAGGAGCTGGAGGCGGGATGGAGGTCTGGCCCCGAGGAACCAGAGGGGAACCCGGAGCCGGAGGACCCATAGGCAGTCACCAGACAACGGCTAGGGGCCGCATGGGCACGCCAGGGTGCGGGTTGAGAGGGACCCTGACCCTTGTGCCCCCTTCCCTTCCGGGACATGGAGAGGCGAGGACCACGTTGGGCTCCACCTTTCTGGGGCACTGGCAGTCGGGTCGGGTCATTGGAACCCAGCACTTGGATCCCTGAGGGTCCCACTCGAGCTCCTCCTCCAAGTCTACCACTAGAGGAGGAGCGAGATTGGCACGGTCCAGGACCTCCTCGGGGACATGATTCACGGGTTCTCGAGGGGCAGGCAGGGCCGCAGGCTGAGCAGGAACAGGCGGAGCAGCTGCGAGGCCGGCCTCAGGAGCAGCTGCGGCGGCCTGAGCAGGGGTGTGCCCCTCAGGTGAGGGCACGGTACACCCTGCAGGGCAGGTCTGCTCTGTCCTCCAGCAAAGCAGCCCCTTCAAGGTCCCCTCTACCCAGAAAAGCTGCTGGAGCAGGGACTCGGGTGAGACGGCAGCGAACTCCTTCCAGAGCTGCTCGAGTAGGGGAGCAGCCTCTGGAGAGTCCCTTACTGCTGGCTCTCCTGCTACCCACCAGTACAGGCCCTGGAGGGTAAGAAACCTCCTAGCAATGTCTGTGCCGGGCCGATGCAGTACCGGTTCCGGGTCTGCAGGGGGCGCTGTAGGCGCTGCAGCCTCGGGAACGGAGGCTTTGCAAGCGGCAGCAGCTGCGGGCAGAGGCGCCTCGGTGCCTGGCTTAGGCAGGGCAGGCGCAGGCAGGTCCAGCACCGGCCGGCCAGGCACTACCCCTTTAAGAGTCCTGGGGATTTGCGGGATGGCGTCCCTTACCGGGCTTATCCATTTTCCGGCTCCGGCCGGAAATGGTACCGCCCCAGCAGAGGCGGCTCGTCCTCGGCGGTGTCCCCCCAGGAGCACGGGTAGCTCTGTCGCTTACCGTCAGTCTCCCTGGCGGGGACAAGCGAGCAGGTGCCCACGAAAATGCTCACTGGCTCCTGGCTCCGAGCCACGCTCTCCTTCCGTTGCTTGGTGAGCCGGCGAAGGAGGCGGCCCAGGATCGTCCGAGCTCACTGGAGTGGGTAGTGCTGGCCCGGCGGGCGCTCCTTCCACGAAGAAGTCCGCGAAGAAGTTTGCCATTTCCGAGGACGTCGGATCCTCCGCTACCTCGGACTGGGAGCGCCAGAACACGTAGTCCTGCAGCAGACCGAGCCGATGGTGCTCCTGCTCCGTGCGTTTGGGGAGACTGGTCATTCTGTCATGCTTCGCGCTGGTAGAGCGGTAAAACCAGGAAATCCAGCCAGGAATCCGTGAAGACAGGGTTTATTTTACACGCACAACCACTATGGGGAGACATTTGGCACCAACATCCACAGACATCAATGAACATTACTAACATCAGTGAACATTAATGACCAGTCTGCCGGACCTATGCTGTCACAGACTTGATATACATAACACAGGCAGGTAGGAACGAGAAACAGGTGAAAACAATCCGGGAAAAACACTGGGTAATGAGGTGGGCATGGCACACACAAGGAGCAGGGCGTGACACCTTGCTTCCATTTGTAAGGAACATGACCTAAATTTCCTTTACTCTGTTCTATGGTTTATAGAGCATAATGATGACTTTGTAGATATTTCATTCATTTTATGAATATTTTAATGGCCACTTCAACAAAAACAACTGAAACCTCTTAAGAATGCCAAGTGTTCTAATAATTTTGGCCACCACTGTAATAGATTATATATTAAAGAAATATACAGTGGTGCCTCAGAACGCAAATTTAATCCATTCAGAACTTTGGATCGAATCCTAAAAAGTTTGATCGAATTTTCCCCATAAGAAATAATAGAAAACCAATAAATTGGTTCCTGGCCCCAAAAATTACACCTAAATAATAATTTTTAGCATTTAAACACAAAATGAACCGGATAAAACAAGAAGAGCATATACTGTACTAAACACATCTAAGTACATTTATCAAAACAGTAATTTGTAAAGTAAGAAAATAAATGTATCCAAACAATGTGTCCTGCCCCCATCGTCCGCTCCGTCCGTGTGCCACACCCCCTTGTTAACCCCGTGTGGAATCCCCGTGTGATCAGCTGTTTCTGGATGTTAGTCCTCTGTATTTTGTCCATGTTTCAGTTTGTTTCCCCAGTCCAGTCATTGTCTGTCTGTGTTTTGCGTGCTTCACCTGTAATTAAACCCCTTATTCTTCGATACCCTGAGGTCTGTGCCTTTGTCTCCATTCCGTCCCCGTTCTCCATTTGTCTCCTTTGTCTCCATTCCGTCCCCGTTCGGCACAACAATATTTTTATAATTACATGAAAATTTTATGAGATTCTTCAGCGAAGTGGGTGGGTGAGAAACAATAGAAAAAAACTCAATGAAAGTATAGATCAGTACGTTATTTTGAGGGGGACTGTATACAGTACATGAGCATTGTTTAAATGACCGACTGCCTGTGTGCTCCTGCTATATCCAAGTTTAATTATGAAAATATACCACATTGTGGGTAATTTCCTCTTCTCCTTGCATGCTGAATATACTGTACAACGATCAGCCTAAGAAGCCACTGACAGGTGAGGTGAATAGCGTTGATCTCATTATAGTGGCACCTGCCAAGGGTACCGTTATATATTAGCCAAAGGAACTGTCAGTTGTTGCAGATGATGTGTTGGAAGCAAGAAAAATGGGCAAGAATAAGGATCAGAGTACTTTTAATAGGGGCCAAACTGTGATGGCTAGATGACTGGGTCAGAGCATCTCCAAAATGGCATGTTTTATGTGGTATTTCCAGTATGCAGCGGTCAGTACAGACGTTCCTCTACTTACGATTGAATTACATTCCGAACGGCCATTGGTGACTTGAAATAAGTCGTTATTCAACACCATTTTAAGGGTTTACGCAAGTACTAAGAACTAGGATGCTGGGAGTACACACGCTACGCTGCTGTGCGGCGGGAGTAGCAGCCAGAAGTCATACTAGACAGAATTGCTTCACAGAAAAAAAATTATGTTGTGGACAGGAAGTGGGAGCCCAATGAACACAATTTGGACTTACAGTCCTCTTTGTTCGTATGACTGAAAGTTTGTAAGTAGAGCAGCATCTGTACTTACCAAACAGTGAACCGGTGATGGGGTTATGGGCATCCAAGGCTCACTGATACATTGGGGAGTGAAGGCTAGCCTGCCTGGTCTGATCTCACAGGAGAGCTACTGTACTGTTGCATAAATTGCTGAAAAAGTTAATGCTATCTATGATAGAAAGGTGTCAGAACACACAGTGCATCACAGCTTACTGTGTATGGGGCTGTGTCGCTGCAGACAAGTGAGAGTTGCCATACTGACCCCTGAACACTGCCAAAAGCACATGAACGTCAAAACTAGACCACGGATGACTGAAAGAAGGTGGCCTGATCTATTGAGACACATTTTCTGCTATGTGATGTGGATGGCTGGGTGCCTGTACATTGTTTACCTGGGCATGCAACATGGGAAGAAGTCAAGCCAGTAGATTTAAGATTCTTTATTTGTCATATGTATAGTTATAACAAGTTCGACATGTAGTGAAATGAACGCCGACTGATCCAAAGACTGTGCAAAAAGAGTAAACTAAGAATTTAAATTTACAATTTACAGTTAAGAATATAAAAAGTGCAGACAATACATATGAATGTATTTTACAATATATACATAGAATAGAATACTCTAGAAAACAGAAGAAAAACAGGAATCTTAGATTGCACTATGAACAACTGACTGTACACATTTGACAGCAGGAGACAGTAGCATGTCTACGGTGCAATGTGCATGGGTTGCATTAAAAAGGGCATCTTCAGCACACGTTTAAAGTGGCAAGTGGTGACAGATGAAATGATTGTTGTGCTACAGTATATACAGCGAACACAAAGTAATGTATTTAAAAATGCAGTGTGCATTGCCCTAGGAGAGTAGTTGTATATATACAGTTGTGAATGCTGTTGTTTGTCTTAATAAGTAGATAGCAGGGTGTAAATAATTGCAGTTTATAAGAACATAAGAACTACTGCATACAAACGAGAGGAGGCCATTCGGCCCATCAAGCTCGCTTGGGGAGAACTTAACTAATAGCTGAGTGTTGTTAAAATCTTATCTAGCTATGATTTAAAGGAACCCAAGGATTCCGCTTGCACTACGTTATCTGGAAGACTATTCCATACTCTAACTTCACGCTGCGTAAAGAAGTGCTTTCTTAAATCCAGTTTGAAATGTCCTCCCGCTAATTTCCACCTGTGGCCACGAGTTTTTGTATTAGAACTAATGCTAAAGTCACTATTTCGTTGAACAGCATCCAAACCTGTTAGAATCTTACAGACCTGTATCATGTCCCCCCTCAGTCTCCTTTGCT
>JABFDZ020000056.1:939093-953269 GCA_019775955.2 Pollimyrus isidori | reverse complement strand
AATAATAATAATAATAATAATAATAATAATAATAATAATAATAATAATAATAATAATAATAATAATAATAATATATGCTGTTTTTGATGTCAGGAAAAAAATGTCAGCAAAATGATATATTGACTGTACACAGCACAGCCAAGCCCCTTGTTGTTTCTCTAGGTGGCAAAAAACCAGGAGGGTAAAGCAGCCTGTTGTTTAAGAGCCATGTTGAGAGGCATGTGAATGAAGAAGCAGATGGGGTGAAGAAAAGTAGAAAATAAGCCATCTACACAGAGGGGTGATGAAGCACCCGAAAAGGTCAGGCGAACCTTCAGAAGATTCCGCAGAAAAGTTTCAGAAACAGATGCTGCTACATTGGTGATGCTGCTGTACTGAGAGCAGCTACAGTACAGTGAATGCATTCAGAGCAGTGTTTGTGTAGTAGTGCTTACATCACTGTAAAAAAGTCACACCCGGATATGAAACTATGAAGAGGAAAAGCACAGAACATGATGAAGTCTGTGTCTTCTATGTAAATGTTATCATTATAGGACATTTTAATGTTTCTGAGCACGTCACACACAACTAGGCAAAAGCATGACTTTCACATGCAGTGTGTTTAACGAGGACAAACGAGACCCCAGTCCCCAGGCAGCCTCTCTTTGTATCAGAGCAACCGGCACTCCAGCAGGTTAACATTTGAACAGCGCCTTTTCTGTACAGACACTCTCCCACAAAGCAAATATGCTCAGAGATGGAGACCAGATGGTCCTACCCAGGGCTGTGAGAGGAGTGTGTGTGTGTGTGTGTGTGTGTGTGTGTGTGTGTGTGTGTGTGCGTGTGGAAGGGGGGGATTGAACAAAAGGCCTCACTTTCTATCGCCGGGCTCCTCAAGATACACCTGTAATTACACACAGAGCCCAGGTAGCGCAATGGCCCCCAGTGCCCCCCCTCTCCCCTACTGTGTGACAGATGGCTTTACCCTGTTTATGGGAATATGGTGTATTAAGAAGGGATTTGTTCTAACTCTGGGCTTTCAGACGGGTATAACCAAGCATGTTTCCAAGATTAATATCGTAAACGGCCTCGTTGTCAGTAGCCCTTAGCTATCAAAGGCCCATCTGTCCCGCTGGGCGTGGACCATTTCAGGACATTGGGAGTCAGGCAATCTGCTTGGGAAGGAGACTCGTCGTGGCAAACTGGCAGATTCGAGCTGAGAACAAACTGGTGTTCCTACAGTCACCACACTGTCTGGATAGATTCCCCTCAGCATCAGTCAGCCAGATTTCAGTGGAGACATTGACAGATCCAACAGACAATTCATTTTTTGAACATCTTGGCAATAGACCACAAGCTTTCAAAGACACACCAGTGCCTGATCCAGTCTATACTGTAAGAGCAACAAGCAAACATAATGACAAGATATATTTTCCAAATGTTTCAGCCTCTCTTTGCTTTAACAAGGTACTTAATCAAACCTTCCTGAACTGAGGGCATTGTGATTATCTTGTGTTGTACAACAAAAGAGTGTTTGAATGGGAAAGGTGGTCCTCTGCAGCAGACATCTATAAATCAAAGTGTTTGGCATCAGATTGCTTTCCATATGCAGGGTTGTGAAGGTGTAGGGTTGGCTTATCTGGGTTTTGGCCCATTGCCAGTGAATGGGAATCTGAGCACCTGCCTTTGGGGCAGTAAAAAAAATCAGGTAAAATAAAACGTTTTGCACTGTGCACTTTATCTGTCCAATTTAGCTGTGTACAGGCTGTTAAAATCAGTTGGCATAATTAAACGAGCTGGTAAACAGAGAGTAGTAGGTGAAACAAACGGCGCAGGATATTGGTTTATGTGTCTGGTTAGGTCCCCGCCCCCATCCGCTATTTTCCGCCTTAATTGACCTTTGGAGCATTGAAGGCGTAGAGCAGCCGGTGGTAATTATTGGCTACGATCTGCTGGAAGATTACTCAAAACAACCGCTTTAGAGGAATCGCTCCAATTCTGCAAAACAGCTCCATTGTATGCGCAAGTATAGAAATACAATTTGAGATGTCTCTATGGATAGAAATGGGGGGAAAATCCAGCCTTGGCAGCTGGTTCTGCTTCTTCAACAAAAGGTGCATTAAAGCCGTTTTGGAAAGAGAATCCGAAAAACCTTCCTTTATGCGTAAGGACAAATGCTGGAGGACGTGGCACATACACCTGTGCATAGGCAGAATTTGTTATTTCTTTTGTATGTAAATTTAGTAACCAGTGTTAATGTAGTCTTATATAAAAATTTGAGTTATATATAAATATGAATTATAAACCCATCATACAAATGCAAATTGACTAATTCAACCCGCCGCCCCTTTAATTGTCTTTTAAAATTTAGATTTTGGCTATCATGCTGTGCACATAACTGTAGATATTGCATTAGTTTTGTAGATTTATATATAGGCTACTTTTTTTATAAAAATACTTTTTAAGAAATGCCATTGAACCGACTATTTTGGTCTTTGATACTATTAGCATCATCTGTACGAAATCTAGACCTACAACTTTCATTTAGTTAGTTAAAAAAGTATAAAATGTTGGCTTGGATTTTGGAGGTCTGCCAGCAGAGATTAAGAAAGCCATGTTTCTTTGTTCAGTGTATTGAGGAAAAAGTCGCCGATGGTGCTGAACGGACAGCGCTACAGAGACATTCATGTGATCCAGACCGTCCACTTGGAGACATACGTTTGCATAGAAATAATCTATTTCCTTCTTATTCAAGTCTGCATCATTATCTAGTTGTGTTTGATGGGGTTCAAGATATCATTACAATGAAAAGATATACTTAACACCCGCAGATACTTTTGATTCCGTTTTTGTGTTTTGTGTTCCTTATTAAAGACAAAGAGTCTTTGTTAATATTCAGTGTATGAAATTATTCTAAACTTAATATTGAGTCAGACACATTGATTTTGTGTCGTAAAAAAACCCAGTGAGAGAATAAGGGAAGAGCTTCCAGCATGCGGCACGAGACAGTCTGCTGATTCCTGGGCCAGCTTACCCGGTGCTCTTCCTTAATGCTTAATGAATAGGTGTCACCTGTTTGTTCACGCACTGAGAGCGAGGGTTCACACGGGGCTCAGGGGGACACTGCCAATTCACAGAGCCCTGCCAAAGCCGAGGGTCATTGCTTGCCTCTCTTCAGAAAATGTGCAACCTGCCTGCAAAATCTGTACTCAACACTGCTTGCACCTTTCAGTGACATTAGACCCAGTCACTTTAAAAAAATGAACGCTAAATATGACATTCATGTTAACTTCACATGCGCCACCTGCATATCATCAGTAACCACCCAAACTGTTTAATTGGGTTCTACTTCATTACTCTACACCAATGCCAGGCAACCGTTGCCAACGAGCTACTCCCAGCATTTCCAGTAACAAACATCCCAGATTTCACTGGACATCTCATGTACTGCCAGTTCAAAATAAGCCTCGATTGACACTTTAAAACTCTTTATTGGTGCTTCCAACAAGTGAACTATTCATGGACTTTTATTATTATTATTACTACAGGAAACGTCGATATTATTACACTATAAAAATTCAGTTTAAGTTCATGTGTTATTCCAGATAATTTAGTTTCAATAGAAAGAAACATACCCATGCAGACACATCAGCCTCCTCCTGATGTGGAATGTTCTTCCTTGGCAGAAAATATCCAGTAATTGTCCTACATTATCAATGTACAACAGCAATAACATAGTTACTTGTGTTAATTAATTAGATTAAATTGTATAATGGCCGTACATAATGCCCGATTGCTCCCATGGTGAAATTGTTAGAGAAACGATAAGGAATCCTGGTTAATTAGGATTTGGGACACTGAGGGCAGTGATAACGTATGCTGATGGAGAGACTGTCATGCACTGCCATGCACTGCCATGCTGTCCAATGGACAGAGCATGGTGACCTTCAGAGGTTATTCTATTACCCAACAGAAGGGTCTCCAGTCTTCTGCACAATATACCCTTCCTGAACAACACTGAGCAACATTTATCATTAATAAAATTTTAAACATCTATCCATTTCCTGTACCCACTTATCTTATTCTGGATTGTAAGGGTCCAGAGCCTATGGCCGCAAGGCAGGGAATAATCCAGAATGGGGTGCCAACCCATGGCAGGGCACAGTCACACACACCATCCACTCACACACCATCCACACACACACCATTCACTCCCACACCATCCACACACACACCATTCACTCACACACCATCCACACACATGCACACCTACTGGCAATTTGGTAAATCCAATTCACCTCAGCATGTATTTAGACTGTGGGGGCAAAAGTGGAGTACCAGGTTGGTGACTTTTATAAACATTTTTTGAATTTGTTTGTTTATATATCTGTTTCTTTATGAAATAATTATTATGCTGCAGTAGTGCATGGCTTTGTGTTGCTGGTGGAGTGTGTGGCTTTCCTCAGCATACTGTACCCCAGCTTCCACATGAATTCCAAAAGTATGCAGTTACACGGATCTGTGTATCTAAATTGGCAAAATGTCTGACAAATGGGCAAGTTCCCTGTGACGGGCTGCCATCCCATGCAGGGTGTCCCATGACTCATGCTCTATGCTGCCTGGGACAGGGTCCAGTGACTCACTCTGACACTATGCTGGATATGTGGTTCTGGAAACTGCACTGCAGGAATGCTGGAGTGAGGAGTTGCCCTTGCATTCTTTGGCCTGGAGACCTGCTGAGAGGAATCACACCTACAGTAAAGGGGGATTTGGGGCTCATTATTCCCCTATTAGGGTAGAAATTGGCCATGAATGGTAAAATTCTGGAAGGGGCTGATACAAGACTGTAATGACTAATGGCCTGTTTCCGGTATAGGAAAGCTGTAAAAACAGCAGTATCTAGCAATGTTACTAAACTAGCAAGGAAACCAAAACAGAATTTACCTTTGGTCATAAGAAATTGCTGTGGGGCTTAGACATATAAACTCATCCATTCTACTTAAGGATATACACTAACCAGACACATCATTAAAACCACTGACAGGTGAAGTGAATACTCCTTACAGTGGCACCCGTCCAAGGTACCATTATACATTATACGTTACACAAGTGAACAGTCAGTTCTTGAAGTTGTGTTGGAAGCAAGAAAAATGGGTAAGCATATGGATCTGAGCGACTTAGACAAGGGTCAAAATGTGATGACTAGATGACTAGACCCTCTCCAAATTGGTAGATCTCATATGATGTTCCCAATATGCAGTGGTCAGTACCTAGCAAAAGTGGTCTAAGGAAGGCCAACTTCTGAACTGGCAATGGCGTCATGGGTGGCCAAGGCCCACTAATGTGCATGGAGAGCAAAGACTAGCCTGTCGGGCCTATTCCCACAGGAGAGCTACTGCGGCTCAAATTGCTAAATAAGGTAATGCTGACTATCTTTGAAAGGTGTCAGAACACACAGTGCATCACAGCTTGCTGTGTATGGGGCTGCGTCGCTGCAGACAAGTGAGAGTGGCCATACTGACCCCTGAACACTGCCAAAAGCACCTACAATGGGCACATGAACGTCAAAACTAGACCACGGATGACTGAAAGAAGGTGGCCTGGTCTATTGAGACACATTTTCTGCTATGTCATGTGGATGGCTGGGTGCCTGTACATTGTTTACCTGGGCAAGACATGGCATCAGGATGCAATATGGAAAGAAGTCAAGCCAGTAGATACAATATTATGCTCTGGGCAATGTTCTGCTGGGAAACCTTGGGTCCTGGTATTCATGTGGATGTTGTTCTGACACATACCACCTACCTAGACATTGTTGCAGATCAGTTGTGTCCTTTCAGGGCAATGGGATTCCCCGATAGCAGTGTCCTCTTTTAGCAGGATGTAGCACCCTGCCACACCACAAAAAAATGTTCAGGAATAGTTTGAGGAACATGAAAAAGAGTTCAAGGTAACTTGGCCTCCAAATTCCTCTGATTTCAATCTGATCAAGCATCTGTGGGACGTACTGAACAGACACGTCTGATGCATGGAGGCTCCACCTCACAACTTACTGGACATGCTGCTAATCTGCTGCTAATGTCCTGGTGCCAGACACCACATGTCACAAGAGGGACATGTGCAGTGTCAGGCTGGTAGTTTTACTGTTATAGTGACAATCAGCTGCAATAGACCTGTTTATACGGTACGATGCAAAAGTCATATGCAGAGGAAATGTTTTAAGCTGTTTATCTGGGTAGTAAATATGTATTTGCTCAGAAAAAACACAAGTTAACATTAGAGCATATGCTAATTAACTGTAACAGTAAAGAATAAACAAACATTTCTCATAGTCTCTAAAGAAATCATTGCTATCTTGTTGGATGGCTGGATGAACAACCCTTCTGTTCCCAAACCTCAGCCGAGCCATTTCATGTATTTGTTAAATTTCACAACCAGCTCACTTAATTTAAAAAGTCTATGAGGTATTGATTAGCCAAAAAAGATGGGGTAGTGGTTCAGTCAAAACAATACATCCATCCATCCATTTCCCAACCTGCTTATCCTTCTGCATCGCGGGGGGTCCGGAGCCTATCCTGGAAGCTATGGGCTCAAAGCGGGGAACAACCCAGGAAGGGGGGCAGCCCATCGCAGCAAAACAATGCGTGAGTGTATTAGATAGTTGCTGTAAATCCTTTTTTTGGAGAGGCTTTGAAATGGCTGACACTTAAGATAATTTAAATATCGAGATCATTGAAATATTATTTTCTTTGACTGGCCTCTACACAGTACTGTGTGTGTGTGTATGTGTGTGTGTGTGTGTGTGTGTTGGTATGATATGATGTTTTATATATGAAAACATATATAAGTTAATATACTCTGCTCAAAAAAATTAAAGGAACATTTTTTAATCAGAGTATAGCATCGAGTCAATTTAACTTCTGGGGTATTGATCTGGTCAGTTAAGAAGCAGAGGGGGTTGTTAATCAGTTTCAGCTGCTTTGGTGTTAATGAAATTAACAACAGGTACACTAGAGCGGCAACAATGAGACGACCCCCAAAACAGGAATGGTTTAACAGATGGGGGCCACTGACATTTTTCCCTCCTCATTTTTTCTGACTGTTCATTCACTAGTTTTGCATTTGGCTACAGTCAGTGTCACTACTGGTAGCATGAGGTGATACCTGAACCCTACAGAGGTTCCACAGCACAGTCCAACTCCTCCAGGTGGTGCATTAATTCGTTCCATTGCCAGAAGGTTTACTGAGTCTCCCAGCACAATCTCAAGGGCATGGAGGAGATTACAGGAGACAAGCAGTTACTCTAGGAGAGCTGGACAGGGCTGTAGAAGGTCTTTAACCCGGTATCTGTACCTTTGTGACAGGAGGAACAGGATGAGAACTGCCAGAGCCCTACAAAATGACCGCCAGCCACTGGTGTAAATGTCTCTGACCAGACAGTCAGAAACAGACATCATGATAGTGGCCTGAGGGCCCGACGTCCTCTAATGTGCTCACTGCCCAGCACCATGGAGCTCGACTTTCCCATTGAATACCAGACTTGGCAGCCCCCCCACTGGCACCCTGTGCTTTTCATAAATGAGAGCAGGTTCACCCTGAGCACATGTCACACATGTGAGGGTCTGGAGAAGCTGCGGAGAACATTATGCTGCCTGTAACATTGTTCAGCATGACTGGTTTGGTGGTGGGTCAGTGATGGTCTGGGGAGGCATATCCATGGAGGGACACACAGACCTCTACAAGCTAGACAACGGCACATTGACTGCCATTAGGTATCAGGATGAAATCCTTGGACCCAGTGTCAGACCCTATGCTGGTGCATTGGGTGCTGGGTTCCTGGTGCACGACAATGGCTGGTCTCATGTGGCAAGAGTATGCAGGCAGTTACTGGAGGATGAAAGAATTGATACCATTGACTGGCCCCCAAGTACGCCTATGCTAAATCCAATAGAACACCTCTGGGACATTATGTTTCAGTCCATCCAGCTCCACCAGGTTTTATCTCAGACTGTCCAGGTCACAGTTCACAGTTAGGAGGAGATCCCCCAGGACATCACCCTTCGTCTCATTAGGAGCAGCTCCAACATTATCAGACATGCCTACAAATACATGGGGGCCATACAAACTACTGAGTACGATTTTGTGTTGCTGCAATGAAATTTTTGGTGACTTCAGCCATCTGTAGGTTGATCATTTTCATCTTCATCCAATGTTGTGGCATCCTTTTGTTCCTAACACATGACCCAGCCCATATCAGTGTGGATATCCAGCATGATTGTTTTCCCATTGAGATCTAATGTGTTTTCAAAGTGTTCCTTTAATATTTTTTTAGCAGTGTATATAAAATATACATAATATATATAACATACATACAAGTGAATATAAAAGACTCAGAGGGCTTATACATTACATAAACCAATAACATACATCACTGCCTTCAGTATTATTCTGTTTTATATTGGTATGTTGGGGAGGGAATATGACCTTGTTATCCTTCCAAGGTTATACTAATGCAGGGTACATCATCCGCAAGCTACACAACGTGCCTCTTTGAAGATGAAAGGCGCAGACTGCACTGACATTTGGTGGCGGATAAAAGTCCTTTTGCGTGGGGTGGCTCTGGAATGTGTGCGATAAAGGTCCCCGACTTAAAGGCGATGTGCTTGCGATAGCAGCCAGGTCCAGTCTGGCTCACCATCTGCTTATGCAGCCATTAGCTTCATTGGTAGCTCCCATCACTGTAAGGGGGGGGCAGCGATAGACTCAAGCCTGAGACAGTGAAGAATAGAAGCCAGCTTTTTGTCCGTGCGGGTACTTCTGTGCTATGGAGATAGATACACTTAACATTTCACTTGAGCAGCACTTTGAAACTCTTCTCTTACATAGTGGCTTTCCGCATAGCATTTCCCCATCATATATCATGGTTTGTTAGGTACACACACACACACACAGATTTCAGAAGACTTGTACATATTGACATTACACTCAATGCATGTGCAGTCTTATTCCTTTAGTAATGTTTACCCTAAAAGCAAGAGGCAGAACTTGGCACTTCACATTTCTTGCTGAGTTCGCCTTTATGTCTTTTATCACAGTGCCATCTAGCATGCAGGGAGAGGTATCACACCCTGCCCTGGGCAGGGACCTGGTATGCATTGCATGCTTGACTATTCAGAGGTGATGGAAGTGTTTGACCTTGGCAGGGGTTTGGGGCTGGTTGTAAATTTTCAGATCATAATTATCTTTGTACCGCTGCTCCTGGTGAGGGTCTCGCTGGCAAGACTCAGGCTCCAGCAATTCTGTTCCTCCAGGGTGTCCTGGATTTGCCCTGAGACTCTCCCCAGTAGGACATACTTGTAATAGTACAGTGACAGCAGAGTCCTGGATGGGTTTGCATGCCTCAGTGATCCCCAGAGCTCATGTGGAGCCTGAGCTCCCAGTAGGGGTTTCCCTTAGCAAACAGGTCAGTGGGGAGAAGCCAGACAAACTACAATCCAACAAAACACCCCATGAAAAATACCGATTAAAACCGGAGTACCAGCGTACTGGAAGTCAACCCTGGAATCAGACCTAAGGGATGGAGTTTGCTGGAGAAAGCATGGTGAGCGGGCTGCCGGTGTAACTTGCCTGGAGTCAGTCTGAAGTGTGGAGCCATCTTGTGGTCTCACCACCCACAAGGTGAACAGTGGGCATCCATTGCAGTGCCATTGTGGCAGCAGCCATAAGAGCGAAGAAGCTGGATGGATCAGAATAGGGTAAAAGATTTTAGCCCATCAGGTTTTAATCCATAAATAAATACTGGGCTGTATATCCATCTTACACAGAAGCAACAATAATGAAAATCATAATTAATGACTATAATTGTTACATTTTTGTGCTGATTTGATTTCATTAAATAAACCTATATTTGATTAAAAGTAGAGTTTAATTGTGTAAAATAATGATGCATCTTAAAGTATAAAATGGCTCTCAAATCTAGACTTGCTTTTCAAATTACAATATTTTACAATTAATAATACTTGCTGTCACCTTCATCCATCAATCCAAACGTCCATTAAAGCAGCCGCCCAACTGCAGCTGCTTTCAGGGCCTTGGCAATGATGCCAGGTGGGGGAGAAGGACAGCAAAGTGGGACCTCTGTCTCCGTCTGACACTGGGATCCATCTGAGGACCACGAAGCCCAGCTTAATGCAGCCCTCCCTGTTGTGTTTTGGTTAATAAAGAATCTTGGACCTGAACCCCCCAAGCTGGTAAAACATTTTTACAAAGGATGGAAATCAATTCAAATTTTTCATGGTCCGCCTGCGCTTGGGTACAGTGATATGGCTGTGTAAATGCCAAAGAAGGGACAGAGCAAAAAGGCAATGCAATTAGATGAAATGTATTACACTGATAATACCCTAAAAACGTAATCAATATAATACAGGAAAATATAAAATACACACAGTAGCGAGTTCTAATCATAAGTTATAGTTAAGTCATATTCAATTTTAATTTAAAAAAATCCAGAAATTAAGACTTAAAATTATTTTACCTTAACCGAAACACCATGTATTCCTTTTAATTCATAACCTGTCCTATGATTTCCAAAGGGTTGTATGAGGGTGGGGGGGGTCAAATATGGAAAATATGTCCACTAGATGGCAGCACAATACAGATTTTTATACAAAGCTTTTCTCATGCCATTGTTCAAAACATGATGATAGTTTATTTACCATCGTATTTGGGCATTTCCCATCTGGCTCTCCTATGAAAAGAAAAATGCTTGCAGGTGAGAAAGTGAAGTCTGGGATCCACTTTTCCAGCATCCATGAAGCAGTTATTAGAACTAAAGATGTTTCTCAAGGGCCCCACATTCTTATGACCACTCTGACAGCCATTGAGCTCAAAACAGTGACTTTCTGGACAGTGGTTGTTTCTGGAGCTGCACACCACCCCACTTCTGCAATATTGGAACACAAGTGAAGGTTGAAGGCTATGTGGCAGCTGCTTGAGGCCTAAGTACCACAGCCCAGCTCAGTGTGTCCTGACTAGGGTTCCCTGTCTGACTGCTGAAGCTGGAGCCATTAGACGTCTTTGGGATGCTCGGTGGCATTAACAGAAGATCGTCTTTATGGACCAGGCCCATGCCTCCTGCATGTCACTATTAAAAGTAAAAATGAATAAGAATGCATGTTCTCTAGGGTGCGGCTCTTGTCTGGTCATCTACAGGGAGCTTTGCACTGTGTCTCAGGATGTCTTTGAACACCCCAAACCAGGGATCTAGTTCCCTGAGTCTGGAATTTTCTCTGATCGTCTTCTAACTCTACAGAAAATGCAGAAGAGGAGTAGTCAGATTGGCTATTCGTCACAAAAACCACAGTCTGCTTTTTTAGTATCAAGGAATCCTCTGTCAGATGCCTTCTGCTGCTTCACATCATCAGGGAGTTTGTGCGAGCATCACCGCCAAGCTTAATGATGTCTAGTTTTGTCGGCTCTGTGTATGTTTGTGCAGAAGGTTCTAGGTTTGTGCCTTGAGCTAGTCCATTGAAATCAGAGACAATGTGTGGATCAGTGATGTAGTGTCTGGTGTCTATTTGTTGAAGGTTGCCAGTTTGAGTCCGATGGTTGGCAGTCTGATGCAGTAGCCGGGGGTTGATAAAGGCCATTAACCCCCCAGGCTCTAGAGGTGCTGGACCCCGAAGTTGGTCACACTTTTTTCTGTGTGTTTCTTGGAGATGGGGTAAGTAGAAAAATAGTTTCCCCAAGAATGAAGTATTTCTGTTCTCTTCACATATGGTTGGCTAGCCACCCCTCAAGAGCAGCCACACCATAAGTACCATAATGCTTTATGTGGCCATAATGAGTGATCAAGGGGCTTCATTCACCTCACACCTCCTGCACATGCATTAGCAGGACTCTGAAAGTGATGTTCACACCTTATGTGGAAGAGCGTCATTCCATGAATACCTTCCCTGTAATGAATAGCACACACACTGAATTCATATTCAAAGTTGTGCAATTCAGCCGTCAGAGATAGGGAAAGTCAACCTTTAGACCGGTGGTTTATTTTTAACTATAGATTAAGGATCACACAGAAAACATTGTGTACTGTAGACCAATATAATTTGTACATTATGGTAAGTAAATTGCATGTTTTCTAGGATGATTTTGCACTTAGAAATGCTTGTATTAAGAAGAAATAAGAAATGTGTTTTCTTGCAGAAATTTAAAAGTGCTTTTGTGCCTAATTTTATGATCAGTGTTTGACGCATTTTAATAATGCAGGGTGATGTGTTTGATTTTAATTTCACAGTCTCACAATAAAATACTAGTGAATGCTATAAAAAGATTCCATTCATCTAAATTTCGGTTGTAAAGTGTGAATGTGACTGAAGCATCTAAACATTCTATGACAAACAGTATTAGAGGGCAGAGTATTTTGTGTTGTTTCACCATTTTATATTCGCTTTAAAAAGGCATTTGAATCTTACGATTTGAACTGAGGTATTTCAATTTTTCTTATTTTTGTTCTGTGACCCTAACCAGGATAAGCTATTGGAAAAAAACAGATGATACATTTTAATAGTATCGTCTGAATTTGCTTGAAACTTGATGAGCTGTACTTATTCGCCGCCAGAGGTCGGTAGAGTGCCATCCAGAGAGCAGCTGCCTTGAGAGGCTAGACATTTGTCAAATTTGCCCATTAAACTAGCATTACATCCACAGTCTCAGTGCTGATCTCGGGATGCTACAGAGCATCTGGGTTTGTTCCAACTGACTTCTTAATTAATTAGCCATAACTGATGTGTTTTACCTTTCTTTCTGAACTTTATTTACAGAGGTGGAAAGTTCAGGTTCAGAAAGTACAAATCCAGACTAGGATTATGTTCCCACCAACCAGTTGACTAATCTGTGACTGCGACTGTGACTCCTTATCCTTATTTGTCGGTGACTTCATTGTTGCAAACTTTACTGTGGGGACCCCTCTCTTCTCAGAAAATTAATCATGGGAGGGGAGTATTTCTTCAAGGCTAAGCCCCCCTAAGGACAAAATCCTAGAATCACTCCTGACCCTGGCATAGAGATGCGAGGGCTTCCCAACTGGGGATACAACTGAGATCACAGACACACAATGAAGTCCAAGGGGAGGGGGAATCCACATGCTGAATACATCTGTTCAATTTAGCCGTGCCATATTTTTAATAAGTACATCAACAAATAAAAGTATTCACTGATGAGCCATTCTTGTAGCCCCATCCACAGCATGCAATGCACTGGCCGTCATGACATCACTTCTGTGACCATCACCAAAACGATCTGCCATCTCTGCTACAGTAGCACTTCTGTTGGTTTGTACCAGACAGGAAAGCTTTCATTCATCCTGCATCGATGAGTCTTGGCCACCCAAAACTGTCAGCGGTTCGTAGTTTGTTCCTCCTCAAAATGTAGGTACTCACCATGGCATTCCAGAGATGCTCTGACCCAGTCATCTAGCCATAACGGTTAGGCCCTTATCAAACTGACTCAACCTTATCCCTGCCAGTTTTTTCTGCATTCAGCATGTTAGCTTACCATCTAATACATCCCAAACCTAGACATGTGCCATTGTTTTGAGATAGTGGATGTTATTTTCTTCAAATGGAAGTGACCATCATATTTTTGCTCATGAAAAATGTGCCCAGATCGTAATGACCAGCCACATTCCCAGGTGGCACCCTCTGTGTGATCGCACTTGATTGTGTTTTGCTCTGTCTGTCCCAAATGTGATGTGTTTTGCTTCCTTTTTTTCATATTTGCTCCTCCCCGCCATCTGTATCTTGTTTAGGGTGAGGCTTACAGTCAGGAACCTGATCTGCCTTTTCATAAACACACTGCACATACACCTTCGCTGAGGCTGATTTCCTGTCAGGTGGTTAAAGAAGCAGAGTTACTTATATTTCCTAGCAGCGGGGGAGTAAGATAATCAGTCGGTGTAGGAATCAGGAGCCCCAGGCCTCAGACATTACGCCTACATGGACCGAGGAGAGAACTCTTATCTGCAAGCCTTTCTGTGGAGCCTCTGCAGATTTAGTTTCTATGAATAAATAAGTAGATAATGACCCAGTTTCTCAAATGAATATGTAGGTATCGACCCAGTTCAGGGGGGCGGCATGGTGGTGCAGTGGTTAGCACTGTTGCCTCACACCTCTGGGACCTGGGTTCAAGTCTCCGCCTG
>JABFDZ020000056.1:910565-936124 GCA_019775955.2 Pollimyrus isidori | reverse complement strand
CTTTCCCATTCTGACATTCAGTTTGGAGTTCAGGAGATTGTCTTGACCAGGACCACACCCCTAAATGCATTGAAGCATGTGATTGGTTGATTAGATAATTAGATAATTGCATTAATGAGAAATTGAACAGGTGTTTCTAATAATCCTTTAGGTGAGTGTATATCCATAATTGCCATCATTTGTCTTTAGACAATGCTAATATTCAGAACACATTCTCTTTTCAGCAATTTTACTGCGTTTTATTTTAATTGACAATAATACTGACCGCATACATCGCAGAATAATGCTTGACTATATTTCTACTTTGCATTTGGTGTACTAGGAGGAGCTTACAGTTTTACTGACAGATCCAGTCCTGGTTGGGTGGGAGGGTCTGGAGCCTGTCACAAGCAGTACAGGGCACCGCGTGGCGGGTGGGCAGGAAGCTGCACCCTGCAGGGTATGACAGACAGCAGCATTGATATTTAATATAAATACCTTACAACTAGTAGCAGATAACTTTGCTAAAGCTAACTGGACTCTTTAAGCCCAGTTTCACTTACTTGAGGTAAGCAGGGCTGGACTGGCCATATGAGATGCTGGGCTGATGGCAGAAAGACCAACACAGAAATGATAAAATATGTCTGGCCGTGTTTGAACTGTAATACTTACCTAGTATTCTGATAATTGTTTTGTGCTGTTAATGAACTGAATGTACTTTAAACATGTGCCAATGTGATAAATACCATAAATGTGCCATAAATGGCCTATGAAAATGATTGTGCAGAAGGACTAAGGGCAGGAATAAAAACTCAGGCAAATTATTCACATTTCTTCACACCAGTAGCCTGTCTGACTTTGAATGTTTTCATTGATAGTCTTTGTTCTCCATAAATATCTTGTCATTATCATGATCTCATCTTGAATAATTAAGTACCCTGTGTTAGACATGTTAGCATCCATCCTTTGCATTATTTATTGTTGTCCCATGTCTGTGGTTGTAACATAGACATGTACAGATGAAAATGTAAAAAAGACACTGTAATCTATTCAGAATAGTTCATTGTGATCATAATGTAAACTGCTCTAAACTGTAATTTCCAGTTCATTTTCAAAAGGTTGCCCATAAAATATTAAGGAATAATGAAAGGAATGACTAATGTGTTTTGTTTTCAATAAACAAATAACGTGGAAACTGCTAACTTAATTACTATTCTGTGAGTGTACTTTTGTCATGTCCTGAAGTATTTTGTTTGCCGGATCGCTCTCTCCTCTAGTGTTAGTAAACAGAAGAAGGGGTTTCAGGTTCAGGGTAAACAGGAGGGAAAAATTGAGAGGCAACAAACTGCAGTATGCATTTAAAGGACAAGCAGCAAACACAGTGTGGGTCTATCACAGCCACGCGACATCAAGTCAGACAGAGTGGAAACAAAGCAAGGCACCTGGGAGCGACGGTACATGTCTGTGCATTTGTGTTCCTCCTGGAAAGGTGGACTTACAGAGTGTAAGGGGGACAACTGAGCCCGTCTTGTATTGAGAGATGCAGGTGGTCCCACAACAATGAACAGAAGATAATATGTTTAACTGAAGCCCCCCCGCCCCATCCCCGGGCCTTGGTTATTGATGGTTGCAGGGGTCTGCCTCTATATCACTCGGGTTAGTTGCCGTTTGCTGGGAGGGAGCCACGGCAAAGCGCCAGGGGGGCAAATGCGGCTGGGGCGGCACATTCACCCAGGGGACCCTCTGGGAGTCCCCGGCAGGTCGTGGGGTCGGCCTCCTGTTTAGTTAGCAGTAATGATCTTGTTAGTAGCCTGAATGGGCTGGTGTCTGCTTTCACTGAGAACGTTGAGCGTGCTGTCCCTGCTCGTCCCCTGCATCGCTGGCCTCCATGCAACACATGAACCGTGATTAATGGACTTCCAGGGCCTAATAACTCGTCAAGAAAAGGGGGGGGGACACGGGGAACAATTGCTGTGCCGGGGAGTTGGAGGCGGCCGTCAGCTTAGCCAGCTGCTTTGAGAGGTGGGGCTTTGACTACAGCGGCCAATCAATGCCACAGCTGTCAATTGGCACAGGCCAGACCAGGCCTTTTCTGTGAATGTTTGTAAATGTAAGGGTTATAAAGGATTCAGTTAGGGAGGGGGGCAGGAGAGTGCCATTGAGAGATTAAAGAGCAGCAGAAAGGGAGAGAGGACCTTCAAGGGAATGGGTAACCCTCTGCCACACAAACACAAATGAGAAAGGAATTGTTTCTGCATTTGATTCATCTCAGGATGTTCCAAGCGTTCTCTGATTACTCTGATTGCTGTGCTGTGTGGTCTCCTCATGTATCTGTATAGCATTAGAGTTGCGACTTTATTTTACGTGCTAAGAATTAAAGGCTTCTCCCCGAGCAAGTTACCTTATTGCTGCAATTGCACAATGCACTGCTTTAAATATACACATCTAATGTTTTTATACTTGAACATGAGTAAATATGTTTCATGCATGATGCGAATCAGCTCCTAAACACTAGGGGTGGATTTACCTGCATGATGCAAATCTGCTTACATGGTGAAATGGTGCACAGTATTAGGAGGCTATTTTAAAAATAATTTTGCAAATGACATCCACTGCGGACAGTTAAATGGAGGAACGGCCTAACCTCTCATATGAGGAAAATGCCGGGTAGTGACTAGTTCATAACACCAGGCTATAAAAGTCTTCCTTCCCCTCATTCTCATCCAGAGCATGTGGCTCACAGCAAATTTGTTTCTTTCAGCTACACATAACCTGTATGATTGAATTTGCCTATTAAGTACTATTTAATAATATAATGGAATTCATTGTTTCAAGATGTATTCAAGGGAGCCTTTGCTCGGGGTTAACGGATGAATGATTGCATCATTTTTATCCATTCAGCCATGTATCTTTTAACTATCTTTTAATCCAGGGCTGGGTCACACCCTGGAATGCCCAGTCTATTGCAGGGCTCAATCGTGCCATCACTATCATGCAGTATTTAGAATAGTGTGTGTTTATGTATGTGCCCTGTCATGGACTGGCATCCTGTCTAGGCTCCCCGGACCCTGACCAGGGTAGGCAGTCAGAAGGCAGATGAATTATGACAATTATTAATAGCAAGATCTGTTAAAAAAGCACTATTATTATAGGCTGCTGATCACACCTTGACCTATAACATTTCTTCTTTGTGTTCTTTCCATCCTATTCACGCCATTTTTTCCTGCCTCCTTCCCTCCATCATCAGGCACAGGCTTCTGGACCCTCCGCGCTCAGCATGCATGCCTTGCGTCTAGGCCCAGGGCAGGAGATCCTCAGTTCCTTGGTCTCATTTGTGGAGGAGAGGAGGATGAAGGCCCCGTTCATCTTTACGTGTGTGGGCAGCGTTACCAAGGCGACGCTCCGTTTGGCAAATGCCAGTGCAAGTAACAGCAATGAGGTAGAGCCAGGACAATCTGGCACAAGAGTCCACACTGAGGTTTCCCATCAACGATGTTGGCCATTTTGTTGATGCTGGTATCGCTGTTGCTAAGACGTGTTCATTCTTAGTCACTGATGCAAGACACAGATCACCAGACTGACCTAGATACTTCTAGAAAATAGCAATAAACCTGAGAAACTGCTTGTGTCGTATGCTCTGGCCTAGACTCTTTTATAGCCTCTGCTATTGCCTGCAAGCTTTATGTCTTCCCTACTTATTTATTTGTGTTGGGTGGCCTATCTTGGTTGCGATTTGGAAATTATTCTAGTCACTCTGTTAGCAGCTACTTTTGGTTCCACTCGTACCTCAGGGTTTTATTAATTTCAATGCGGTTCAGTATTTCCTTTTCTTCAGCTGTTCAACAAAAACCGCATTACTGTGAAAGAACTTGGCAGCCTTGTATGATTCAAAGTATTCAGCGACCAGTAAAACATGATTTAATATTGGGACCCCAGAGGCATGAATGGCAAGTAGAAAAATGGAAGCGTTGTCATGCAGTTGCTAGGTAGCAAGGTCAAGCCTTTCTGAAATCTACCCTGCTGTTAGGGTTTAGATTCACCACTAGGTCTGTGTGTGGACAAAAACGTCTTGTTTTTGTGAGAATAAAACAAACTATTGTTTAGCCTGATTAGTCTACAGCAGTGATGTCACTGCTTGAATTAGCATTATATTTCTTGCCTTTGTTGTGAATAAATAATAATAATAGTTGCTCAATGAAAATGTTCCGTTACATGTTTTGGTGGTTCGCTGCACCCTGGATCCTAAAAGCTTAGGAACAAAAGTCAAAACTGTCTGGTATTTAAAACATTTCTACAAAAATCAGTCACAAGAGCAATTTAATTTTAATTTAATTTCACTTTCATTTTTATTTAAATTTAAATATTTTGATGGAAACCTTTTAATTGCCTCGCATTTTGATAAATTGTAGCCCTTTCAAAAATAAATAAGGGAATAAACAATAATCATTTTGCTGTGCATTCAGGTGATCCACCTGGAGGGCCCCTTCGAGATCGTCTCTCTGGTCGGCACTCTGAACAAGGAGGCCCACCTGCACATCTGCCTGGCAGACAGAGCAGGAGCCACTGTGGGCGGCCATGTGCTGGGGGACCTGCGGGTCTTCACCACAGCAGAGATCGTCCTGGGGGAGGCGGCTGACCTGCAGTTCAGCCGGGAGATGGACGAGCGCACCGGCTTTCCGGAGTTGGTGGTCACGTCCGGCACAGACCAGGCCTGAGCTTCTCTCTTGCTGTCCCATGCAGCAGAGTGGCTAAGCTGAGAGAGCTTTTCACTGCCTGCCTGCTCCATCTGACTTTTATTTTGATTGTACATGTTAGAAGCTGTTTAACTAAAATGGGGTGTATTTGCCTGAGCTGGGCTGTGCTCAGAAAGTCTTACTAAAAATGTTCACATGCACTGCAACTACTACTGGAAAGAAATCAAAACACAAATAAATACTGAAATATTATTTTTCTTATAGCTGCTTTATTATGCCAAAAATAATAATTAAAGTTATTTTGATCAATATTGAAATCTTGATTATTTAACACAATCACTCATTCACTTTGCATTTATTGAACCTTAAAAAAATATATAGACTTTTTAAATATAAACTGAGTAACAAATAAAAAGGGGCTGGAAAGGAGTGCACTGCATCTATAACAGAAGACAAGATGGGAGTGTCATTGCGAAAGAAAATGCAATAATCATTTAATCTCAGTTATCTTGCCTTGATAATTGTTGGAAGCCAAAATTGCAGTTGAATAAAATACAAAGAAATATCCCATCCCTGCTGTACACATATTTTCAATCTGCTATTCCATCCATCCATCCATCCATCCATCCATCCATCTTCCACTGCCTGTGCAGTACAAGGTTTCGTGCAGCTGCTTTTGGTGAGCTGTGACACAAATGGCTGCTCAGGTCAGGGCTCACCCTGGAGGGGCACCAGTCCAGCACATTCTATAAGCTAAGATACATTATAAAGAATTATGTGCAAATAATTTTATAAATAAAAATGCCACACATTCGTTTTGATTAAGCACGGAAGCATTAAAACAGATAGAAATCAACAAAAGGCTAAATAAAAGGCTGATTTTATGAGCTTCCTGGCTGCATCACTGGAAGCATTTTCTCTGTTTCCAAGCTGAACTGCCAATGCTGTGAAGTGATCTGTGAACCAGCAGCAGAGTGAACATCTCCATATACACCACCTGCACAAAGAAGGGGGGCTGTGAGAATCCCGCTGCTTGTGTGTGGGGGCTGAGTGGGCCGTTCCTCAGGGCTCGCCAATAGATGTTTGACTAAACCCTCCTTTCAAAGAACTTGACCCGCTGACTCCTGCAGCACAATGCAAAAACTCCCCGGGAATTAGCAACGGTGCTGCGGCAAGCAGGGCCACACGGGTGAAAGAATGGATCTTCGCACCATCTCGATGGTACAGCCCTGTGGAGGGACAGGGGAGTGGGAATTAAAACATGAGAAAGCAGAAGAGCATAAATATGATGGTCGTCTCACTCATTTAGGTATCTGAAATCGGAATTGAAATGAATTTTATGTGGATGACTTGAATAAGCTCTTTGATTTCCAACTGCTGCGACTCCTGTATGGGGAAAAGGGTTTATTTTTAACTATCTAAATTGATCCTCAACTTATTTCCTTCTTTGACTTGTTATTGAATGCCCGCTAATATTAAAGTAGCTCTTTCTGGTTGACCTCACCAACACCCTTCAAGAGCATCATCCAATCACGCTGGTTTACATGCATGTATTTTTGCTTCTTTTTTGAATCTTCAGTGCTGACGTTCTTGTCAGCTGAGTAATTGATGTATGTGCTTAGCTTAGTACCAGTATTTATGTTTCGTGCTGTGATTTTCATGTGCTGCCCATGCATTTCCACGCAGGTGTCTATCAGCATGCAGCCAGCGACTCACAGGGTTCACACGTGCAAACTCATCCGTTCAGCATAAGGATATACTTTACAGATCAGCCGCAATGGACTTGTTTGTACAGTACTGCACAAAGGTCGTATCCACGGCCTGACTATGTTTTCCGATAACTTTGCTTTATGAAATATCTGACTGTGTATGCCACATTTGAACCTTGCACATCTGAACTTGCACAATATCACACTTCATGACATTTATGAGTTCTCGATTAACAAGTGATAATCTGGAACAAATTAGCTCAGAAATGGGAGAACAACCTGTATATGTAAATGAACAGTAACACTATATTATATTATTAAAGTACAGCAAAAGTAAAAAGTAGCAAGAATTCCCTTTGTTCTCCCAAGCATTACTGATATCTTACTGGATAGCTAGAATAGTGATTGAATATCACTTCAATTCTCCTCAGGGGCACCTCAACCATTCCATGTATCCATTACATTCCACCACCAGATCACTTAATTTTCTTATTCAGTTAAATCATTTTAAATCATTTCGTAATTGATTAGCCAAATATAGTTTGCTAGTGCTTGAATCAACAAATAAATGACTATATCAGATGATTACTGCAAATACGTTTGGGGGGGTTGTGGTAATTGATAAGCTGACACTCTTTGGAAAATGTCATAGTTTCATACCAACATGAAGATCATCTGAACATAATGTGCTTTGACTGCCTAAGACTTTTACACATAATTGTAGAGGAGCTTAATGAGGGTAGTAATACATCTGCAGATAGTCCATCCAGCATGTACTGGCTATCCTATAAGAAAGTGCACCATTAATAAGTGCTGATGAATGACACAAGCTAAAGATGATACATTGTCTTCCATCATGTTATGTAGCTTTAACCCCTCCAGTCAACCTTGTTTGGTACGATGGGGTTTTGCCTGAGAACCAAAAAGCATGCTGAATATGAACTGAGGATGCTACTCTTCCCCGATAAACAGCCAGAGGACTGAAGTGTCTCTGAAAGGAGATTTCACACACAAGATGGGCGTCATGAAGGGTTTTGGCTGCAGCTTTTCCCCTCAGTAGGATGAGCAGTTCACAGTCCCTCCGAATCCCAGACCAAACACTGTTCATTTGATACAAATAAGTGGCGTAGATTTCACTGTGTCTGGGAACTGGGCAGACAATCACCCTTTCAGAGCGACATGAATAATTAGTCTGTCCTATAGTGCAGGAAGTCATTTATCTGGTACAAGGACAGTTGCAGGGCCTGTTTGTTTAGGGAATTTTCTGGTCACTTGAACAGGACATAAGACCACTGTTTCAAACAGGATGTGCTATTGTGGCTGCCACACATGGACGCGAACATGGACAGCAAACTTTACTACCCTCATTAAGCTCCTCTGATGGTTAATGTGATATATTTCTCTGTGCATTTACTGACACTGGACCATAAAATAGCTTTATTCTTTATATACAAAGCCGACATTCCAGCTGAATGTAGCATTGTGGTTCCCTCTTGGTGGGGCATGTGGAAGCCCTGAAACAGACTCATTTTGTTAGATCCTCCTTCTCTTCTTCAGCAACCATAAACAACTGTTTCCTGCGGCTATAGTGCAGACTGACCAGACGGTGGCACTGCAGTAGCTGATTGCAGTTTGTGACCGTTAATATGCTTTTGACCCGGTTGATTGTAATCATAAATGCTATAGGATAATAATGATAACTAAAAAAACAATACAAAAGTAGTAAAAGGGTTTAGAGTATTGAAAGGAGGGTAGCACTTTCTAAGAATGCTATGTCTATAAGAATATATGAATACGTAACATTATTGCATTCATAAAGCATTATAAACATAACTATAAATATTCTTAAATAGGCAAAAAACATTATAGCCATGTTTATTATGCATGCGTAATACATGCTTTCTGAAGTGCTCATCTGTATTTCACTATAGATACCTTCAGAATGCAGCACAAAGCATCCTTAATGCTTATACCGACCATTATAATGGTGTCTATACTGCATTATAGAGGACAACTATAAATTGTTAATCAGTGGTCATTGTTGACACACAACAGCACACAGTACCCAACAACAAAATGGGTCCTCTGCATTTAACCCATATGTAACATTTCAGGGGGTAGCTAATTTAGCACCTATAGGGAGCAGAACCTTGCTGGTCGGGGATTCGAACCAGCAATCTTTCAATTACAAGTGTGGTTCCCTTACCATTGAGGCGCCACTACCCCTATAAGTAAAGTGTTACTGAAAAACAGTAAAACAGTAAGTATTAAGTAAACAGTGAATAACCCATACCACAGAATTACAAATGCGTAACATACCTAGCTGTTGAGTGTCATGCCCTCTTGTGCTACCCTCTCGTTGGCCACGCCCCCACATCTACCACATGTGGATTCCCTGTGTTCACCAGCTGTTTCTCGTTGTTGCATTTAGTCCAGTGTATTTAAGTCCATGTCAGAGTCTTGTTTCCTCAGTCCTGTCATTGACGTAATGGAAGAAGATTCCTAATAAACCCGCATTCCCTGATCTCTCGTCTCGCTGTTCCTGCTTCCACTATCCCGTGCTGTGACATTGCGTTCATACTAAAGTGTCTTAGATGTATAATGAGACTTTTTACAAGTCTAATTTTTATGGCAATTGATACTGTAAAAATATGCCAGACAGTCAAACTCTTCACTTCATTGGCTTTATGTATAGCTGCAAAAAAAAGTTATTATTTTTTTTAAATACTACTATTTTTGGACTTATTGTTTATTTTAAATAGACTAAATAGTCATATGCAGCGTTTCCAAGTAATTTGTTTTTAGTACTATACTCCTTTGACAGCCTGTGAATCTTGTGTGAAAAATAATTAAAAAGAAAATCTACAAGAAATGTAATTACTGATGTGGTAATGTTATGAATGGTGTTTTAAGTACCTGAGCCTTCAACCAATCAGCCCATGGTGAGTAAGAGGTCGCCTTTCGCTGTCCGTGGCTGCCGCTCACCCTTACACACTTAGGGTACCTTCACTGAAAAAGCAGAGGTCATTTACCAGGCCTTAAAATGACTATAACATACAGAAACAGCCTTTTGTCCATTCCTTTGCTCAAGATGTGAAGTAAAAGCGAGAAAAGATCGTTTGTCTACTGATGCTGAATAGCCAAGGTTGGTTAACCAGTCTGTAAAGGAAGCTCAGCTGAAGGAACGTTTAATTCAGCTCATTTCTCATTCATTAGTTTTCTCCTTATTTGTTTAGTTATCAGGCCCTTTATCTCCTCCAACAGTATGTGCCTCACTGGTTTTTTTTGTTCTTTCAGCACTATACCCCATCTCTTCACAAAGCCAGCTTTAATTGGGGTTGGGCCTCAGTAGGTTTACTTGCTGCTCACATGCACATGCTACCTTTATATTGCTTAATTGAATCATTCTAGCTGTTTGCTGCTTGTTGAGAGTGGCTTTGGCTTTGGGAATGTCATATAGCCTGGGAATGTGATCTGCAGAGTATTTTTCGCCAGGACATCACTAAACGAAGAAAATATCTACTGCATAAGTAAAAGTCTTTATGACTGCTCTTCAGTGTTGTTTATTTTTGCTATGATGGTCATTTCTTAAAATGTTTTATTCCTCAAAAACATCACATTCAGCATTTAATTGAGAATTACCCATTCATTTTCAATAATCATTTTTCATGCATTATGATTGATGCACTTAATATTAAACTGTGAAATTAAAAATATGCCAGGCATTGGATAGCAGAACAAATTAAATGGTGAACTGGCACTTATTTTATTTCAGTGGTTTCAACAGTTTTTGACACACACGTAACCGTGTATGTGATCCAAAACTTCAAAAATCAGATTTTGAAGCACATTATGGGTTTCTGTGAAAATCATTATGCTGAAATGTTTATTTTTGTTTCAAAAAACAGTCAGGTTTCATCATTACACCATTTACTGGTGTGATATAATTTTGAATTTTATCCTGGTCTTTCTTATGAAAGCACGTTTCATTTTTAATTTCTATTCTGAAAACCAATTCTGTTGTAACTATATAGTACATGAAACGACTGACATGCAGGGCAGTAGAGGTCAATAGAGTGGACCAGACCAGTCCCAGTTTACTTCAGTTTCTATCTAAACAGCCGAAATTTGTCTAAGTTTGATTACAAGCATAAACGCTGGCAAATATGTGAGCCCCACACACTGGTGCTGTCATTACGCAAAAGATGGTGCAGCCTTGACCCTGACAGGAAATTGGCTTCCTCCACCCCAACATCTAATTTAGACACAAGAGGCATTTGTATTCCTTACATCAAGGAGTTTGGAGACGTTATATTGTTTCACCAGGGGATTAGACCTCATTTTCACACTCTCCACGTCGACCTATAAGACCACCATGTCTGCATTAGTGTGCAGAGACGCAGCTGATTTGGTGAGTAGTGATGCCATTGGGCCATCCTCGACTGCGCGATCACGGGTCCGATTAGGGAGCCCACAGCTTGCAGAGTGCAGATGATAAGATGGCAGGAGGTGCGAGCTGCCAGCTGCTATCAGCCTCCAGCCGAATGAGAAATCAGCCGACGGCTTCATGCTGGGGCCTTCCAGACCCACATTCTTCAAAGCTTATCATGGGATTATTTAAATAATCGTTCCTAGAAAAGTTTATCTGGCCCTGCAGGACAGGAAACATTTTCTTCTTCTGTACAAATCATGATTTATTTCCCTTTTTTAAAGAATACAGAGATAACTGACTAGTAAGTGAAGGTTACACTGCTAATACCTATTCCAAACCCCCACAGCTTTCTCTGACCCCAACCTGGATTAACTTTATCTTTGCTGCTCAGGATTTTTAATAATTCATAATCTCTTCACCCCTCTTTCGCTGAAAGATTTACTACTGCCAACATGTCCTTGAAGGACAATCCTTAAAGATCCCAAATCATTCTTTATGCGATTTTCTGAACCTTCTTTCATCCAACAGGGTCTTGTTGCATTGTAGGTGTAGTAACACCTCACCCAGTTTATTATCTAAACTTTTCAGTGTAACCATGGGTATATTTTTTTTGATAATATTTTCATTGTGACATTTATCCAATTTCATGTTGCTACTAATTTAACATGATACTGATGCCTTATCAATGAAGCATGCCAAATTGCCTGTGTCAAAGGCCATGTTAAACCAAGCATGTTAAATGTCTAATGACTGCCGATCCTGCAAATGACTGACGATGTCGAGAGTCCCGTAACAGAGGCCAGCCAACTGAGAGCTTGTCCCCACGGACCTCGTGACAGAGTCGGCTGACAGAAGTTCAATAGGTCAGGCAGGAGCTGAGTGAATCTGACCAGCTGTGAGGAGCCACAGGCTTCCTTCAAAGGGCCCTCGTCTCTCGTTGCTTACATCGGCACGGATGTGAGCAGCCATTAACGAGATTAGGATGAACACTCTGCACTCGGTGCTGTCACCTATTTTCTCTGTTGATTGAACATCTCTAGTTTTTAAGGAAATGTAAAGTTTTGTGAAGAGCAGTAGGAGTGCGCTGACAAGTCGTCTTTGTCTTCGTCCGAAGTATCATGAAAACTTTGTACACTGAGCAGGCCTCTTCCAGTGATAGCTTAACCTCCATTAGTGATCAAGGCAAAGGCCAGGGGCAGAACCCACCTTTGTCTCCCAGCTTTCTGCATTTCCCTTGCTAGTTTACCCTCCACTCTAACCAATAAGCTCAATTGTGACCCTGATTTCCTATCAAGAATACCCAATGAATTAATGATAATTAGATGATAATTTCAGACTTCAGAGCACGGCTAATATTCCTAACACCACTGTCTGCCTCAACCTACTGAGTTACTCTCTATACTCTTTTGGTGAAGCAGGCCTTTACAGTGTAAAAATAGTCTCAGTGCGAGAAGTATGATTCAAAAGGGTTGTGCTTAGTCTCATAATTAGTTATGGGTGTATTTGGGGCTGCACATTTGGAACATGCTATAAACCAATCAGTGTCATCTCCCATTCCCTCCAAATTTCTGGTGCGCATGTTATAATTATACCAGTATACAGCAGTATAATTAAATTACACATTAAATTATTACTATTATTACAGCAGCACCCCTGACGTTCCCAGACCTACCAGAGATAGCTGGATAATAACATGGATACCCCATATATGTATAGCCCCATATATAACATTATTTCCATGTACATACAAATAGATATATTTCATTGATAAAATTACACACAATAAGATCTTACTAAGATGTGATTTAGTATGGCACATAGACTGAGGTGAGTTGAATAATTAAAATGTAGGTACTGTTAGTAACATTTTGTAGAACAAAGTTGTATGTCATACAAACAAGTAGAAAGAAACAAGTCTGTTTTTCCAAAAGGAAAAGAATGCCAAAACCATTGAGAATAGTAACCTATACATCCTAGTTAGTCCAAAAAAAGCACTGTTCATTTGACGAGTAATGAACTAGTAGTTATTAGAAATAATCCATAGTTATTAGATAATTTCCAATGAGACCTGCAATACTTAATAGTTCCTAATGAAGCACTAGCGAACTACTATAATAATCAATTCACTATTACCTATTGAGTAGTTAAGCATAATTCCTTAGTAGTGAATAGTACTAATTTAGGTGTTAATGAAGCACTACTACTTTGTTGCTGCTTACTTCCTGCATATTTACCTGTTAACTACGGAACTATTATAAAGTGTTACCAAATTTGTTTACAAATATTATTATCTGCGGATAACTGAAATCACTGTTACTGAAACTATGAATATGGAGGCCCACTGTAATAATTAGCAAATTCCATTATTCATTACTCCAATTAGGTAATCTGATAAACACTACGGCTAACCATTATGACACGTATTTCCTTAAAAATATGTTGATGTACACATCAATGGTCCTTCACATCGTCATCTTTTTATTATTATTTGCCATACTGCGTGTAACGTGCCGCGTCGTCCGTCCTGTTCCAGCCCTTTGTGTGCCACGCCCACCTCGTTACCTTCTGTGTTTACCCGAGTGTTTCCACCTGTGAGGCGCTGCTGCTCGCCAGTCCTGTGTCTTGTTCTTTGTATTTAAGTCTGCGCCAGCGTCTGTTCCGGCAGACACGGCATAAACGTGTTTATGTCCGAGTGTGTGCGTAATAAAACCCTTTTGTTCGGCAATCCTGCCTGTCCGTGCCTGAGTCTTCCCTACGCGCACCCGGAACGTCACACTGCGTGTCCCTGTGTGTGCAACAAGTATTGTATGCATGCTGTGCAGGTGCCGATAGAGGTGTATTCAAGTTATCTTGATAACATGTCCTTCAAATACCAGCAAAGTAGTTTTGCTGTACTCGAGACCGATTTCCAGACCACTTTTTTTGCTGTCTAAATCTCATCTAGGAATCAACTTAATTTTAAGGACTCGAGGTTTTATTTCAAGACCAGTTAGGCCACACATCACACTTAGGAGACATCTGTTTGTTAACCCATAGAACCTCACAAACACAAAATGTGTTGATTTTCACACTCATTAATCTCAGTCTCGTAACTTTAGATAGGTACAATGCACCCACATGCATTGTATGTCTTTGCAATCAAGTGAAATTACTCAACCCAGTCGTACAAGTTGCAACATCGTGCGCTAAGATATTCCAGAGAAATCCTTTGCGCAATCAGGCATATATTTTAACCATTTTAAAGCATCGGTATTATTCACATTTGACAGAAAACAATCACTTTTGAAATGATCCACTCACATCCCCTTCTGTGAAGAACATATTTATTTCATCAATCCATCCATCCATCAATCCATTTTCAAACTTGGGTCGCGGGTATTTATTTTTATTATATATTTATTATAAGCCTATAAATAAAGGGATAGAAAAATACTATATACACTCCTTCATGTAAACACAATGTCGTGCTACAGCATTTGTTTGTTGTTTGAGGCTAAAATCTCAACTGAATATTTCCTTTTCAACATTAACTTTACCAACAACTGCATATATCAGCGGAAAAATTATAGTGATATATATTAAGCTTTAAACTCTGAAACTTTTGGTTATGTTTGTGTTTATCCAGTGGATCATAAACTAAACAAGACTTTTCTGGTTCAACTTCTTTGAGATGTTATAATGTAATAAAAATGCATAAAAATCATTCATTGCCGTCTATCAGATAACTTGAACAAGTTACCAAATAGATGCAAAATCAAAGATATTAATTTCCACCTGGCACTAACCATGTATTCCTTCACAATATAAAGCCATATATAGGTCCCCAATGAAACTTCTTCATTCCCACGTGATGGAGTCTCTAATTTCAACATTTATAAGATTAAATTTGCACCTGTATTAGATGAGATTAAAAAATTGAGAAATTTCAATAAGTATAGTTTTTCTTCATAGGAAGAAGGATGATATCAAGACTGTGTCAGCATTTATATATCAGAATGTCCTAAAATCACACAGCATGTGTTGCTAACTCATGTCCATATAATGTCATAAGTATAAAATCAAATGGATAGAAAAATTCTCAAAAATTGATAGGGTTCAAAGGGTTAACACCCATCTGTGATTGACTGTATAAGGTCCTGCTTCGATGTTCAAATGCAACCAATTGTGTCTTTTTAGAAAAATTGTTACATTTGTATGGAAGCAATTATACTGAAATTGTAAGAAAAATGTCCATGGTTTAAATTACACTGTGATACAAATTTTAGGCCATACTACTTAGCCCCAGCATGGTATCTATGCTCCACATTTTATATTGTGTTATGTAAACTCAAACATAGTCTGTTTCTGATCTTGACTTGGTCTTTCCCTGCCTTGGTCTTGGTTTTGTCTCAATCTCAATACACTCTGGTGTCATGCCCACAAGGGCGGGGCTAGCGCCGGAGACCAATCAACAACCAATAGCGCTGCTAGCGCTACTATTTGAACCGACTTTTCCTAGAAGCCGGTGCAAAGTATTATTGCCATTTCTGAATGTGCTTTGCTGAGCAATTTCTTTGTCTCCTGTCTCCCTGGTGTGTCCTGCTTGCTGTCTACTGCCTGCCCATCCTGGCCATACTGCCCCGCTTCCTTGCCGGTCCCATTTCCTCTCTTCCCATCGGAACCTCGTCTTATCAGTCTTCGTAGGATTGATCATTCTGGTTCTTGGCCCACACCTGTGATTCCACTTCAATTCCGGATTCCCCTCCAGGTTTTGTTTGCGCCCAAGCTTAAAAATGAACCTGCTTGCCCTTGCATTCCAGGGTCGGCCACCTCCACTCTCACTGGGCATTACATCTGCTCTCGGTAATGACTCGGTCTCAGTTTAGGATGTCTTAACTTCACGACACTCAAGTACTGAGCCGCTGAGTTCATACCAGGTTTTTGCTTGTCAATAATGCAACCACTTTCCATCCCCTAAAGGTAGCAATGCACTTACAATGCATATGACTCCACCTCATTTTAAGACCTGCATGCTTGTGGGCGCTCAGATGCACGCAGATACATTTGCTATATGAATAATGTAGGTGCTAGACGGGAAGATGACAACTGCGTGGAGCTTATGCCAGCAAAGACACCCGCATGGTGCCTGGTGCCACTTTGCATGGTGCATATGATGGGGCGTCAAAAATTTGCCTCAAAAGATTATTGTTGTATGATGTTGGTGGACTTGAGTTTTAGAGATTCTATTATGTTAATAGAGCATATTTATTAATTGCTTACTGACATCTTTTGTTTCCATTTTTAAGTCATTACATTATTAACTAGTCCACTCATCCATCCATCCACTTGCGGTCATGACGATAGGAGGGACATCCCAGATGCAGGCAGACGGTAAACGGGAAGGGTTTATTAACACCATCAGAGAAGTAAAGAGAAACAAAAGGACTCTGAGGGGTCAGAAATTTGAGACTGAAAGGAACAGTAGGGGAGACTACAATTACTCAGACTTGGAGTGAGGTACACAATAATGAGGAAAAGGAAAACACTAACTAGTTACAGGGCAACCCTGACTACTATTACAACTAATACAGGTATCAACAATGACTAGAGCAGGAATCAGAAAAAGCAGGTACTAATATACAGAGATTGACCAGGAGCAGTCAAGAAACAGGTGTGAATTTTTAGTGACCCAAGAGGGAGAAGACGGGATGGCTAGAAGTGACCTCTGCTGGCCAAACAGGAACATGACAAGCCAGGATCATTGCACTTCCCATTCACACTGCCTATCACAGCAAAGGAGGCATGAGACACCCTGGATGCAAGGACTTCTCAGGGCAATCACACAGTTTACAGATGCCATGTCACATGTCACTGAACAAAATGTTTTCAGACAGTAAAAGGGAAGAAGCACAAACACGGGGAAAACAACACATTTAGGATGATTGGTGTCTCTAGTCTATGTTTTTTCAGACAAAAATGGAGCTTGGGAATCAAACGCACATCCCTGGAGGTTTGAGGCTTGAGTGATACTCCTCTGAACTAGAACATCACATCTCTACTAAATAATGGATCAAATGAGAAAGTTTACAGAAATAAAATTAAGTTCATCTTTCCCATAACAAACGAGTCTGTCTGATAATGTTGTTATTTTTGTCTGAAGGGCTGTTCATTACATTCCTGTATCACTCACCCCATTGAAAAGCAGCTGTCAGGCTGACATCGCTCATTCAGAGCATCTGGGCTGGCACGGCGTGACCATGAATATGACAATGACGTGTTTCGGCCAGGAAATTCTGAACAATGCCACTCATTCTGCATCCAAATCTGATTAGAAAGAAACAGTGACATTTCAGCTTTATATATAATTTCAGTACAATTTCACATGTACATATGACTTCAATGTAGTTAGACTTTCATGCATGGACAACGCAGTACATTTTAATATTGACCCCAAATAAAATATAGCTTATATTATATTGACAAAAATATACTTGTACTTTAACACTTATAATTCCATTTAACACTTATAATTCCACCAGAACTGCCAACTCAAAGCTGTGATGATGTCACCACTAACCCATCATGCAAAGCAGCACCCTCTTGTTTTTAATGTGAATAGTTTCCCAGCATAAAATATTTTAGCTACATTATCCTCCTGAGACCCAAGGAAAAAAGTGTCCTTCAATTATAGATTATTTGTCTTTGGAGGAAATAAGACATCTTACAATTTAGATTTTATTAAAATTTATTTAAATTTTTAATTTCAAAGCATTTTCTCTTTAGTGTACAAGAGGAATAAATATGTTTTCTTACATCAGTGAAAAGATAGATGCAAAAACAACATGTCCACTACAATGGACATAAATGAATAGGTGGGGTCTGAGGAGGTTAGAATAGGGTAGAGGCAGAGTTTGCAGCTTATACAGATCAATGTGGCCAAGTTCAAATAAGGCACAAAATATACAGCCTCAGCCTATGTCTGCATCTACAGTTTTGGTTTTGTCCACCTGATTCTAAAGTGTATATTGACATATTGAATACATCTTACTACGCATCTAGAATGAATGAATGATTGAATGAATGTAATGATGGAAATAACAGCTCTTTGATGGGAGAAAGATCTTATTCATCGTTGTTTTGTCTTTTTTTTTAAGAGGATGAGGGTCACTAGGTTTGTCTGTGAAATAATCACTAAGATGATGATTGGATATGATTTGGATCAGATTTAGACTTAGACCCTGCATCAATATAATTTCATTTCACACTTTATTACCCAATGTGAATCATTTACATTGTAAACATTAAACAAGGTGACGCCGCTCTGCTTTGTGAGTGAATTATTAATTCTGTATTAAATGTGTTATGTAAATAAAGTTGCAATTCATGCAACACTTAATATTAAACATTTTATTGGCACAATAAAAATTGAGTATATCTGATTTTAGTGCAAATCAGATAAACAAATAAAAACACCTCTGTCAATCAGTGAGCTGGTGGAGGATGGACCAACATTGAAGAGTGTGATTACAAACACTAACTGAAAAATCCTGCTCATTCTGCCTTTAAGTAACATGACAATGTTTACCTCTATTGACTGGCTGGTTCGCACTGTTCCTGTAAAGGACAGCGGAGTGGATTTTTGGGCAGGCAGTGAAATTTAGGCCCAACCATAAAAAGAATGCCTCTCAAGAATCCCTTCATTCATACCGAAGAGCCATTAAAAAGAAGCATATTGTTCATAAACGCTACTTGACTAAATGAATGTATTTTGACATAATATAAGTTATTATTCTGCAGAGAACAGTGGTTATATAATGTGTCCTATAATCTTCTCATTTCCAGATGATAAAGAATGAAAAGGAGGGAAGCAGGGCTGTGACCAAAAGTGGCCTGAGCCTGAAAGACAAGGACACACAAAAGACTATGGGATTCCAGGCAGATGCATAAAGACGTTAGCATCATTCTGAAGCCACACCTGAAACAGCCAGATAGACACACACACCCATTGACAGAGGTCCAAAAGGAGCACAGCTAAACAGACACTGCATCATAAGCACAGCTGGAGTGCCGTCACATACAGCAATCCTCTAACAAGACTGACAACCAGCAAAAGGCAGTAAATGTGAGCTGAGGACTGTTTCTCGATCAATACCAAGTCCGCAAAAGGCAGCGTGAGGTTTCTGAATGAACTGGCCCTTATTCTTTGCGGCCAACAGTCGGTTGCTTCTTTTTGAAGACCCCAATGACAGTGGGCTCACTGTCCCCAGTCTGTCACATCGCTCCATCGTGACTGCGACCCAGCACGCCCGCATCTCCGCCCATGCAGGCACATTACTCCTCCTGTTGTTCCACAAAAGGACTCTTAAAAGGCTTTTATCCTGCTCCTGATTAATGACCCCAGTGTCCGACACGTCTCATCCCAATATTTTTGCTGTTTCAACAGTTGCCAGCTGTTCTGTGTTTCTGAAAAAACATCAGCATCTGCTAGGATGTGAATATGTGAATATATTCTTTACAGTTCTAGAGTTCTTTATTTCATGGAAAAAAAAAACAAAAGCATAATAACAGTGGGATGGTAATGATGGAAACAGTCAGATTTCAGGCTGCTCTCTAATGGTGCTGGGATCTGTTCTCCAGTTAGCTCCTCTATTATGGGCGACAAAAACTCAGCTTTTTCCCTCCTGCCTGCTTGCCCGTTATGCTGGGAATGGAAGCGAGGCCCCATTGGGGTGTCCTGCTTGGGGTCACCATCTAACGACACAGGCAACCTTAACGAGGGACAACAAAGCAAGCCGAGCATACGAGGTGCCTGCCCCCCATCTCGCACTGGCGCGTTCTGATTAGGCTCGTGATGAAAACACGGCAGCAGGGGGTCTGCACAGCGTGAATGGGGCCTTTAGATGTAGACATCCGGGGGCAGCCACCGGCTGGCCAGCCTAGCGCCGGCTGATGTAGCAGGCGGCTTCTACACAATTAGACATTTCCTGAGGCTAATTACCAGGCACACAGCCGCTGTCCTGGTGTGCATAACTGGGGAAAGTCATAAAACTTCCTTAACTTACAGAATTTTAGCTCACTGAGACGAGTAAGCTAGCATTTCTTCACTTTTCTCCTCATAATTCTAGCATATTTAGCATTAGCATTAGCCAGTGTGGCAAGGTACCTCGCACCTCCTCAGTTCAAATCCTGTCACTCTCTGGTCTGTAGTCTCTCCATGCATGTTCTCTCCATGTTGCGTAGGTTTTCTCTGAGTACTCAAGTTTACAGTCCAAAGGCTAATTGTTGCCTCTAAATTGTTAATAGAGTGTGATTGTGTGCGGGAGTTGGGGGTGTGTAAGCACCCGGTGACACGCTGGCACACTGTCCAGGGTGTACTCCAGCCTTATACCCTATGCTACTGAGGCAGATGCCCTCCCACAACCCTCACCAGGATAAATGGTTAGAAGGTTGAAAGATTAGCATTAAAAAGATCTTTTTACGTTGTGGCAAATGACATAAAATGTTTGTCTTAGATAGAGGCCTTGCATCACCCATGTTAGTAATCACCTCCCTCGGATCTTCTGGAAAAGAAGTCTTCCAAAGTTCAAGAGTATCTCAAAAACATTCATGATAGCCTCAAAACCCTTCTTTGAAGAACACTTAAAAGACAGGCTGAGGCCTCTGCATTAACTTGTGCTACTTCAACCAAGCTGGGGTACAACCTATGGCCAGCCAGGGATTTCAAGCTAAATTACTTTGCATAATGAAGGCAAAGTGTTGTTAGTGATGTAATGAGCACCTCCTCTTCTAGAGTTCAGCATTTTGATATTTCTTGGAAGCCCTGGTGAGAGTCTTTTCCTAGATGTCACCTCATTTCAAACATATTTCTAAGTTCCTCCCACGACTTAGTCTCTCTATTCTATTGGCTTATATTTGGTCATTATCCCTGTTATTAAAGAATGTCATGTGTTTCTTTCTCTAGAATAGGTTACCATCTGTCCATCTATCTTCCAACCAGGATCACAAGTGGACCTGTCCCAGGATGCATACAGCACAAGGCTGGGGTACATTCTGGCACACACACACACACACACACACAATGGAGATCCTAGAGACACCAATCAGCCTAAATGTGTCTTTGGACTGTTTAAGTAATGGTGGAGCAGAGGCAGGATTCAATCCAAACTCCTAGGGAGCAGGGAGGCTACAATGCTATCCACTGAGCCAGCAAGCCACACTGCTGATAACCGTCTGAGTGAAATTTAGCAAAAACTCTAAATGAATTTAATTGAAGTTACTCTAAATCCATCCACCCAACCACTTGTTCTATTCAGGGTCGTGGGGGTCCGAAGCCTATCCAGGATGGGGAGCCAACCCACCGCAGAGCATCCTCTAAATTATTTAGCTTAATGATTTCATTCCCAGAGGAAAGAAAACTTCACAATAAGACCTCTTCTTTATCCAGCCTATTTTTCTGAGCTCACTTTATCATGAATATGAGATTTTGAGCATTTTCTCATACTTCTCAAATTTCAACTCCTGAGAAATAGCCTTTGTTTGACGTCAGCTCAATTCCAATAAAAAATTGGTAATACTGTTTTTTTTTCTTCTCCCTGTACCGATTTTTTTTTGTTTGAAATAATTAGCTCCTGAAAAAACAGTAAGATCCAAAAGAAAACTTGATTGGGTTTTGAATGAACTTGCACAATATCAGTAAATTTTCATGTGGACATCTTACACAGTTATAGAGGAGACTGAGCTTCATCCCCAGAATGCTAGCCCAGTTAACCTGGGCCCTGTCCTGCCTACTGAGGCGTGTGACTCCACTCGAGGGAGATGTTATTCTGTCTTTTCCTGATGCAAGATGCTCCAGTTTGAACAGAGCGCTAAGCCCTTTTACAAACAGCCTTCTGGGGGAAACGTGTTTGCATTGCAATCCATTATCAGATGTGCATCACTACTTGGAGTAGCACTAATGTAGTGTCTGTCTGTGTCTACATCAATCATGTGGTGTGTCTGTGCGATCTGAGCGTCAGTGTGAAATAAGAGCCTTCTCCCCTTCTCTGGTTGAACCATAAAGAATCTTGTCGATTTTCCATTCGCCTGTCCATCTTTCCACATGTGAAACTCAGTTAAAGTTCATCATTGGCTGGTGGGAAAGTATAAATGCCAAAATATAAGTTAATTTAAGTCATTTAAATTTAAGCTGATAAAATCATGATATATCATTTTAATTGTTTGATGTTGTAAAATTGTCTACTGTATGCTAACATATGCTAGTGTATGCCTAAACACTCCGGCCTACACAATCAGAAATAAGGGTACAGTCCTGGCACAGTTTTTTCCCCAAGCCACAAACAATGTTAATGTACCCTCATGATCCATTTCTATACCCTAAAAGGTACATTTACCTACAGCTAGGATGCAATTGGCAGACCATTGAGGGTACAGCCCCAGTAACAAGTAATTGTACCCTCAAATCAACAAATTGGTTATTTTTTCTGAAAGTCTATTTAACTTCATCATTTTCCAAAAACATCCTGACTAATACAGCAATATGCTAAATATAATTATTTGGGTGCGTCATCTCCATACTAAATGCTGGACTTGCAACAGAAACTCTAAATAGATCTAAAGATTATCCAGCAGAGGGCAGCCTAAACTAAGCTTAGAGGCCTAATGCTGCGGCACACATCAACAAAGGGAAGCGATGTGGCAAGCAGAATTAAGTCATCATAAAAAGTCTTTTATAACGTGATTTTCTTTAATTTTGTAGTGATTTCCTGTATTTGTTATGGTGTAAAGATGGGTGCATTATGGCTTAGCTATTACAACTATCCTTACACTGTCGGCTAGTATTACACTGCAATATGCCATCCATCCATCTTTCAACCACTTATCCAGTACTGGCTCACAGGGGGGTCTGCAGCCTTTCCCAGGCAGTGCAGGAACATGCTGGAGGGAATGCCAGCCCATCACAGGACACACGCTGAATCACGCACTGTGGGCCATTCAGAGACACTGAGTCACCTGACTGCATGTCTATTAGACTGTGGGAGGAAGCTGGAGCAGGCATAGGAACACGAGGGGATTGTGCAACTGACTGCGGGTGTGAAGATCTAGTGCAACCAAGTGTGTCACTGTGTCGCCCTACTTTGTGCCAATAAATGGGAAAACAGTGTATAATAAAGATCAGTGTAGCCAAAAATTATTTGTACATTGTGAGAAAATTGTTAATGATGTTTTTCTTGTTTCTTGTTTGCACATAATTGTAACTGTACACACATACATATAACCACATATTATTGTTATTTTAGACAATTTTTAAAGTTTGTTCTTAAAAATACTCAATATCATTACCATTTTTGACCATTTTTTCACAGTGTACAAATACAGTTTGGTTTCACTGTAGGCCTATATCCAAAGTGTATGCTATATTTTCTGTACAAAAAGGTAAATTAAAAACAATTTTCAGTCAGAGATCAGGCATCTTCTCATAGCGCATGAAAAAATCAGTGTAGTGAATTTGCTTTATGCTGCTGCCATAATAACCACCACTAAACTTTCACTAAGATTCAAGAAGCTGATAAGAATACTAGGAGAGGCTCAGCCATGTGATAAGATGTGATGTGTTCTGCAAAATGCTGAATGTTTTGCTTGTAACTTACATTGCATTTATCATCAGCCAGTGTAGCAACCAATAATGTACTAACTGTCAATAATGTAATAATTTTTCCATTTTAAATGTAATAAATTCCAATAACATACAGTTGTAAAGTGCATTATAAATTAAATTTATTATTATTATTATTATTCTGAACCAATAATGCAATAAGTTTTTACCGATAATGTAATAAGCTTTCTGGAGGGTGGCACTGGAGCATGTATTTGCCGGGGGGGGTCGCCGGCCAGGATGCCAAGGAGTTTCTCCATGTGGTGGGGGCAGCAACACGCTGCATCAGTGCATGCTCCCCTACCTGACCTGACCTGACCTGACCTGTAATGAGTTATCACATTATTATTGGTTCAGAACACTTCATTATATTGGCAGTTATTATATTTAGAATGGAAAAAGTATTACATTATTGGTTGCCAGTTATTATAGAATTAACTTATTACATATACTGTAAGAATTGAGAAATTTATTAAACTATTGACATGTTATTTCATTATAGGTTGTTAATACATAACTGGCTGCTACAGACATACAATTGAGAATGCTGGGTTCAGGCAATCCCTGGAGGAACTGGGTGTTAAGGGCCTTGCTCAAAGACTGAGTGGTGACCTTCGAATCACACCACACTGTCCTGATCTGCTGAGCTGCACACTGCTAACTTTGGATTCTGTTATCACCAGGTTGCCCTGGCAAAAAACATGCATTATACAGTAGATATAAATCAATGGATGTATGGATCATCCTCAACAGAATATGTCAGACTTTTTTACATATAAGCTTCATCTCAGGCTGCTGTTTCATTCTCCTGTTTTGAATGTATGTTCATTTCATCCCATTTTTTAAGAAAAATAAAACCTCCACCTAGATGAAAACATACCCATTAAAGCTAGTAAATGATTTCCCCTCCCCATATCTGTTACTCATAATATAATTTCCATTAGCCTTCAGGACAGTTGAGGCATGGTATTTAATTGAATATAGCTTTTCAAAGACAGCCAATCCAGGCAATTTAGAGCATAGCTCCCTTGAAGCTAGTGCAAGGTTACTAATGCTTTTAACTACAGCCTGCAGACCGCAGACTGTTAATTATCAAATTTAGAGTCTGCGCCAAGTACATTTGCCACACACCAGTTATCCTCAAATCCTGGAAGACCTGGATCCCCCATGAGATGAGGGCCAGAAGAACTAGCGGGTTATATAATCGCTCATTATTAGGCATGTGAGCAGGAAAGGTGCAGAAAGGCAGAGTGACGCAGGCCGGGCTGGTGGGTTCCCGGATGCTGGGGTTTCAGCATAAATGCAGGGCAGGGGGGCAGACATATCGCACCAGGCCGACCCATTACTGATACCATTTAATAATTCCAGTTACCCACATGTTCCAAAGACACTCCCATGTCATAGAGCCCTGGTGAGTAAAGCTCAGACCCATCGCCAATCACACAGCAGAGTTCAGGCAGACAGTTATTGCTTTTCATCTTATTTGTTAATAATAGGCTTAATGTTTACAAGCCTACAAGTATTACACACAACATCATTTGCTGGCTAATATATTATCCCAGCTTAGTTTAGTTTTATTCCAGCCTTTTTGATCTATCCATATTTCAACCACTTATCCAGAACTGAATGATGTCAGTCAATGGCAGGGCACATACACACAATCATACAGTGATGGTAACTTAGAGACATCAATCAGGCTAGCTGTGTGTCTTTGGACTTTGGAAGGAAACCAGCAAGACAAAAGAATGTGCAAATGACACAGAAGTTTGATTTAAGATCACACACCAATGACATCGAGAGGAAGCCACATTCAGCTAATTTAATAATGATTTCAGCTGTAAGACACATCTCCAGCAGTGATCATAAGAACAGGGCTATCAGGCAGTTTTCCATCCGGGTCCCACCTGATTCCCACCTTCTTCAAAGTCAAGAGCATAATGTACACTTGCACATACAAGAACGGTTAGAATGGTTGAGCGTTAAATGTCATTGTTATTATTACTTTTTAGCGTATGTTATAGATATAAGAATTGAAATATACATGTATATGGATAGGATCACGTGTGTGTATACTACATACATATAATACATATATATAATGTACATATACATAT
>JABFDZ020000056.1:882544-908553 GCA_019775955.2 Pollimyrus isidori | reverse complement strand
ATCCTTACTCTTTATGTAAAGAGCGTTCTTAGATTAATCGCGTGATTATCCTACCTGTTCGTGTAAACTCCGCGTCTGGGTTAACATCCACGCTACACAAACTATCCGCGATCGCCAATCTTTTTCCGCGCCGGCTGCGGGAAATCCTGACAGGTTACATAACACTTTCGTACTATTCGACTATGAGGTTTATAGTCGAATCAGACGTCTACGAATCGAATCGTCGAATCCTCGACTATTACAAGTCAGCCCTACTACAAACCATGTTGGTCTCCTATTTAGATCCAGGACTGTGGCGCCACAGAGCAAGGCCAAAAAAATGGACACAGTCCAGGCACCATATATCCAGGTGGGCTGTGCATTGTACGGGGGACGGCACAGTTTAACTCAACAACTGCAGGTCAGCTCCCGTCGTTCAACTGTGTGTCCCTTCCCCGTCTGGGCAGCGTTGCTGGTCATCCCGTCTCTCCTGTTGTCAGTCTTAGCGTTTTCTCTAGCTCTCTGTCACCTGTATGGCTCTTGTTGAGCATGTGGTTGCCTGAAAACCGCCATGGTTTGTGTTCGAATCCGGCCTCCTCTATTTTTGTATTTTGTTCCCTAGTGTTTAATTTGCATGAGTTTTATTGTTCCTGTGTCTTGCGGTTTGTATTTGATTTTAGTTTCATGTTTTGTTCCCTGTGCATTATGCTGCTGCCATAATAACCACCACTAAACTTTCACTAAGATTCAAGAAGCTGATAAGAATACTAGGAGAGGCTCAGCCATGTGATAAGATGTGATGTGTTCTGCAAAATGCTGAATGTTTTGCTTGTAACTTACATTGCATTTATCATCAGCCAGTGTAGCAACCATTAATGTACTAACTGTCAATAATGTAATAATTTTTCCATTCTAAATGTAATAAATGCCAATAAAATATAGTTTTCTGAAACTCCCTTTTTCTTGAAGCCTCTAACTAAACCTAAGTTAGCACATGTGGAATTCACATTCTGAGGTCTGCATCTGAAGTCTGAGAAGACCAACCCCACCAGAGGGGAGTATCTTGTGGCTTGTATTTGATTTTGGTTTCATGTTTTGTTCCCTGCTCATGTGTTTTTACTTGTCTGCTATTCCCCTCGTGTAGATTCCGTTTCTTAGTTTCTTTAAGTTCCCTGAGTTTAATTATTAGTTTCAGCTGTTGCCTGTTTTTGTGCCCGCCGTTCAGTGTTTACCTGATTGCTCATCGCCCTGCCCTCTCCCGGATTGGTTAATTGTCGATTTCATGCCCGTTGTCTTGTGTTATAATGCGGGCGCCCGGAGCACCAACAAAGGCTTGAGGAGCCAGGAAGCGGGGAACACGGGGTTTATTCCAGGGTGAAGACAGGCAGAAACGTTTACTCCAAACACATAACGTCAATGACCGGACTAAATACAATGAACTAATGACAACAATCGAGGACAGCTGGTAAACACTGGGAATCCACACCGGGTTAACGAGGGGGCGTGGAGGAGCGGATGACCGGGGCAGGACATGTTGTTTCCCGGTTTAGTTTTTGTATTTACTGCAGTAATCCCACTTCATAGTACAGGCCATTGGAGTCATTGAAGATATTTTAATCATGTATGTTTGTTAGTTTTATAGTGTATGTTCTGCTTGCCTGCCTACCTGCCTGCCCCTTGTTTGCCCTGCCCCAATTGTAATTACTCTTTGTTTGTTCCCATTTACTTTTGACCTCTTATAGTCCTTTTGGTTTTTTGTAGTGTTTCCCAGTGTTTTCTTTTTTGTAAAATAAACCCCTTCTGTCCCATGAGCCACAAGTGGGTCGTCCATCCTCTGTTCCCCACTTGCACGATGCCACGTCCAGCATGTACCCAAGCCGACCCATTTTGTGACAACAACTGACAGACACTGATATGAAAAGCAGATGATAAACTGACAGAATATCAGAACCATGAGTAGGACAACCAACATGAAGTCTGTTTTTATGTTGTACATTGTGATTTTTTTTATTATTATTATTAATCCAAACGCATAGGCCTATATTTCAAAGCCATCGGATGCCTAAAACCATATAGGCATAAGGACCTGTGTTTTACAGTAATTACAAGCAAGCAAAGAAATCAATCTCCACTGGCCTGTCAGAAGAGCTGAATATTCATTTCAGCACCTAATTTTACCACATTTCTGATTCGCTCCTGATAGCCTCATCAGTCAGAAAACTGAGTCTACTCCCACCTCTAAGTTAACGCTATGAATGTTTGTTTACTGTTCAGTTGTAAACTATTAATATCAGCATGGATGAATTAACCTCCGTTTTTATTCATTTTTCCTATATATATGGTTTTTGCGTATTTATTGCTGGAAACTTTTCCCATCTGACAGGCCAGGTGCCCATACCCCTCCCTGAATGGGCCTGAATGGACACTGTGCTGGAGGTCATGTACACAGGCTAATATAACCATATCCCCGCGTGCACGCCAAACCTCACTTAAAAAGAAGTTCAATTAATCCTCAATTTAACGAGTAACAGAGAAAACGCACGTTTATTATTAGCAGGATTTGTCCTGAACGCCTATTCTAGGAATTTCCATATCAATAGGCAGGTAAAGAGCTTTCGTATTCATGCCTCACCAGAGAGACAAGGCTATCACCCTTCCGTCATTTTCTGTTTTTACCCGAGTGCTCTCAATTCAGATCAATTTTGCTCAATTAAACTATTTTGCATGCGGTGAAGTGCGTTTTATTGCAGCCTTACAGTTCGTTCTCTTTCAACGAGGCTGCACGAGAACTTCCAAAATAAAACCCTTTGTTTTTCTTGTCTCCCATTTTGGGAATTTAACTGGAAGTGTTCTTTATGGGACTCGCCATCCTCATCGTTTCAGTCCCCTTCGTCATTTTCCTCTCACGGATTGTTTTTTCTGACACTCACTGTCCGAGATCCCTAAGGTGGACGTTTCTTATCATGTTAAGTTTCAATTTTACAATCTGAAAGGGCACGCTGAATAACTATTCCGTTATAACTGCTTCGTAATAATTAATGTCTTTGCAATGTGTCACATATACTAGTTGGTATCTTTTTTCAATACGGCATCGTTTGAATTGATTAGCACCGACTGTCAGAGTGAACCAAAGCTGTAGCTAGTACAGAAGCCGGATATTTAATACTGTAAGGCTGCACAAGAAGGGATGGGGCATTTGGCCGATGCTTTTAAAATTATTTGTATTCATTGCTTAAAAGCACTTTGGTAGCTCCTACGAGAGCAAAAATGAAAGGTATAAACAAATAAATTAATAACACGATACATATATTTCGCTGCAAAATGTGATCAAATAATGAGTGCAAAACTGACCTTGAAGCTGTCTGGGTGGGATTCAAAGGCTCTGAGCCACTGTTGTTATAGGAAAAATTAATATGAAACATTTTTTCTGACCTACTGTACAGTAAATTACATTTGAACCTGGCTGTATCTATGGGACCTAATCCCTTTAAAACAAATCCAGTAATTAGTGTTTTAAAATAACTTTCATTATTAATTTTCAGTTGAAATTATTCTAATTGGAAACTGAGAAACATGAAATACACTTGTTTAACTTAAAATCATTTCGTCATCTACGTATCCATTCACTATTTACAGACGTAGTATAATTGAACAGTTGCGCGCCTTGGAACAATTAGAATGTTTTTGAATAGGTTTACTTTCATCACTCCTAACTGAGACGCGACCACGGACATCTGAAGGGCGTAATCACTGAAAACAACGCGTAAACGTTCAGTGACATGTGTTGAGCTTCTTTGACACAGCAAATCAAATAGTAAATATGTTTAGCATTAAGCAGGAATCGTAGCGATCTGTCCAGCAGCTACGGTGTAAAGAGCTGTGTCAACCAAATAATTAGATAGATGGTCTGATTATGTGCGGTTGAAAAGCCTAGTCGTTATTCTACTAAGATGGCTTTAATTAGGTTTCCCCTAAATTAATCGTTGCCCCTTTCCCCCCTCATTCATATATACTGTCCCTACTGACTTTCAGACTGCTGTCACAACAATAGATTTGCTACAATGTCAATTTAAGGTAAAACACAAGCACGAAAAACGAGACCACAAAGAAACAGCTGCATTGAGGGACACGGAATGGCATTTATTAGCATGTGAAAATGAAGCAAGCTCACTAACATAAAGCCTGGTTAGTCAGATGGGTGGAAATAAATTATTTAATTGTTGCTCTTTACAACCTGACTGTGACTTTTAGTCACATAATAGACATGGTAGTCAGGTAAAGGCTGCCACAGAACAATTACTGGGTCTTGAAGCTGGTTAAAATTAGTGTTAACTTTAGACTGACTTCAGATAAACTGTACCAGCAATACCAGCAGGCAGAGTTTTAGCTAGGGTTTGAAAAATAGTGAGGTCTGGTTGGAGTGGGGTGGTTGGTTTGGGTTTACTCCAAATTCAGTACAATTCACTACAAAATACCCCACCTGTTGTGATGATGTCATTCAGCACTGGTACCAGTTTTTACGCCAGTGGGAAACCAACACAATAAATACCTTTTCAAGTACCGTAAGTCTGGTGCATGCTACACTGGAGAACCGCTCTATGTACTCATCTCAGAGGAAATGTTCTTAAGTAGGGATGCACCAGTTGATACCTATATCGGATATTGGTCCAATGATGGCTGAAATAGGTGGATCGGATACTGTTGCATTGGACCGATATATTCGATTAAATTATAAAGTTTTTATGTATTCGTACACGTGCAGAAGTTACATCAAGCAGGCACAAATTCCGTTATACATCAGCGCTGCGCAGTTAAACCAGGACGTTTTGCTAAGAAAAGCCACAAGGCAGGTAACAGTGTATGTTGGGAGCTAACAACTAAACGTCATCTATGTGGATTTGTTTCACACTTGCTACGCCAACAAGTTCCAAAGCTGTTTGCAATATCTGCAAAACCAATGTTTCGCGGGGAGGCAACAGCACTGCAAAGTACAATACAACTGACTTAATAAAGCTCCTGCAGAAGCGTCATGTGAGGAGTTGAACCAAACAAAAACAGGATTGTTCGAAGCAGTGTCCTGTACTACGAAGTGGGGTTACTAGCTTTCCGAGGTAACTTGTCGAATTTAAGATAGTCTGGGCAAAATGTAAGTGAGAGAATATTTAGTCCATCTACACTGTGATACCTTAAATCTGACTAGTTACCTGGATAAGCCAGTAAGCCTGCTACGTAGTACAGGCCACAGGTATCTCTACAGGCAGCACTGCAAAGAAATACATACGAAACTCCCTAGCAATAGTGTAAAAGCGACAAAAATAACAGAAAAGGTACTCAAATTAATTGTTCTGGATGAGCTACCCCTCACAGTTGTAGAAAATGAGGGATTCCACTTTGAACTACGGCACGTACAGTTTGCCATCACAGAAATATTTTTCTGAAACCAGTCTACCTGAGCTGTAGAAAAATGTACATGAACACGTATCATAAATGATAATAGATGTAACAAGGATTAGCTTCACAACTGATTATTGGACCTTTGACGTGTGCCCATTATCACTTTTCAGTTTTACTGCACACTTGTTGGACGCAAAATGTGAGCCTCAAAGTGCGGTGTTTTCATTAATTTAATAAGTGCCCTTGTATTGTTGTATACTTCAATTTTGATTTCTGAAGATTGCTGCACCTAAAAGTATACTTATAATATTACTTACATTGAAAATGGATTTTCTGTTACTTTGTGGAGCTGTGGTGCCGCAGAAAAAGGGAAAGAGGCAGTCAAACAAGCAGAGCAGAGCGCCAAAAACAAGTGTGTTTATTTCAGCATGCCTAAACGCCCAAAAAGAGCCCGCGTCCCCGCTGGGGCCTGCATCAAAACCACATCCTGCACGCATGAGCAAAGGTAAGGGAGAAGGAATTCTAAAAGGTAGGAGCCCCTACAACTTTACTCTTACCAGGTTGTTAGTATGCTAATAGTAAATAATTAAGCTTATACATATTTGTGAGTGTGTATTTTTTATATTGTCTTCCAAAATGAGGTATTTAGGCCCTGTATTTAAGCCTGATGTCTCCTTAAATATAACCTCCATTTCATCTCGAAAGTGTGACATATGTCTTATTAATTAATCACCAGTATCGGATCGGCCGAAATCCAAAGCCTAGGTATCAGTATCAGAACTGAAAAAGTTGGATCAGTGCATCCCTACTTTTTAGCCATTAATGTTTTATCCAGTTGTTTTGCTTCAAATTTTATGTATATATTTTTTCAACTCCAAAAACATAACCAAGGTCCAGACCACGGTGACCTCATAGCTGGCCATAGTATGCCATAGCACTGGCTCCAAGTTAATACAAATAAATCCATGCCCGGTTGTGGTAGTTCTATTGTGCTAGAAATGAAATACACATATAAGAAAGCAGTTTTGTCTTTAACACACCCAAGTATGAATTCGAAGAACAATGCACCACAAAATGGATACCTCTCCCTCAAACAGAATTCTGCAAAGCCTCTTATCATGTTCAGCCAACCTCCAGCCAACCTTACAGTTACTAGAGGATTATGGGTGACGTGTTTATCCCCCATGTACCATGCCACTGACATTGCTTCCATATAATTTGCATAGACATGCTGTATCATTTAAAACATATACAGTGGTACCTCACTTCTTGAACTTAATCTGTTCTGGACTCCGTATCGTATCATAAAAAGTTCAAGTTCTGAACGAATTTTCTCCATAAGAAATAATGGAAACCAATTAATTGGTTCCAAGCCCCCCAAAATTATGCCTAAATATGTTTTTTTTTCTTTTTAGCATTTAAACACAAAATGAACAGCATAAAACAAGAAGGGTATTTTTTTCTTAATGGCTTCCAAAACGATAAAGATCTTATCCCAACATTGCCCCTGTCCTGCCCCAATCGTCTGCTCCTTCCATGTGCCATGCCCCCTCGTTAACCTCATCTGGTATCCCCTGTTTCTGGTTGTTGTCATTAATCCTAATTTGTTATTAAGTATTAAGTCCACGTTTCAGTTTGTTGCCCCAGTCCGGTCATTGGGTGCGTTTGATTTGCTTACAGTTAAAGCAATTGATTCCTGATCCTGACACAATGCATTACAGTTAGATATATTACGACCTCTCACCCAGCTGCACAAACTGGAACCACCTCCGTGACGACACACCTTTGCCCTTATTGGCTGAAGAGTTTAGTTACACGCATGATGTTTGTATTACAGGCAGTTCCGATGCGTGATATGCTATTTCTCCCGAATATCACATAAATCAGTGAGAACTGGATTTCAGTTAATTTACCTGGTAAAATAATGTTTAAATAAATTACATAAATGCTCTATAGTACCACGTAAGTTAGTGGTTTATTTATTGTTAGTTACTGTAATGTTGCACAGTTGTGCTGCTTTATTTGCTTAATCGTCCAGTCTGTGAAGAAGGCATTCAAGTAAGAATTGCATTGTAGTATGAGTCATTTCCTGGCGCGTACAATTAACATTAGGTCAGCGTTCACGGTTTGACTTCTGTTATTCAGATGGAGTTTTAGGTCAAACTGTTTTGTTCGACTTTCAAGAAATTTGAGCTATAGTGAGTTTGAAAACCCACTGTACCACTCTATTTATAAAACTAAATTTATAGACCTTAAGCATAAATCGATTGGCTGTGGAGTGGTAAAATGAATGTTGCACTGTTTTTTCTCCTCTCTTTGCCAGATGAATTAACATTCTCTTGCCTACCTGACATACAAACAAGGAAAGTAGACTCTGTACCCTACAATGATGTACTAATGTGTTGTTTTTTAAGGATTCTTGTTTGCAGGAGCAGTCCTTGGCACTGAGAATGCATCCAAGGTCACCTGGAGGAATAAGCATGCTCTTGGCTGTCACTGTGCTAACAGTAAACACAGGCCTGTCTGCAAGGACACCTGTGACCAGACTAGGTACAGCTAGCTGCTGACATCAGGCCAGAGTTCTCTTTTGGAGGGGCAGGTGCACAAAGACTAAAAAAGGTGCACTCAATACCTTTAAATGTCATAAGAACATAAGAAATTTACAAACGAGAGGAGGCCATTCGGCCCATCAGGCTCATTTGGGGAGAACTTAACTAATAGCTCAGATTTGTTAAAATCTTATCTAGCTATGATTTAAAGGAACTCAGGATTTTAGCTTGTGCTACACTAGCAGGAAGACTATTCTATACTGTCTAAAGAAAGTTCTAGTATTTAAACTAATACTGAAATAACCATATGGCTGAACAGCATCCAGACCTACTAGAATCTTATATACCTTGATCATGTCCCCCTTTGCTAGAGGCTAAACAGATTCAGCTCAGCTAACCTCTCCTCATAAGACATTCCTCTAAGACCAGGAATCATTCTTATATCCCTACGTTACACCTTTTCTAAGGTAGCAATGTCCTTCTTAAGGTATGGTGACCAAGCCTGCACACAATATTCTAGGTGGGGTCTTACCAAGGAATTATATAAATGTAACATTACCTCCATTGACTTAAACTCCACACACCTAGAGATATAACCCAAAATTCTATTGGCCTTTTTTATTGCTTCCCCACACTGGCAAGAATGGCACATGGAAGCATCAGCATATACACCAAGGTCTTTCTCGTAATCAGCTAACTTTATTTCAATGGAACCAATAAAATCCCTGTACTTTATATTTCTGCTCCCTGCATGGAGTACCTTACATACATCTGTGTTAAATTTCATCTGCCAGGTATCAGCTGGTAGCTAATTAAATCCAGATCCTGCTGTATCCTCTCCGCTGCTAGATCAGTATCTGCTACATCACCCATCTTGGTGTTGTTTGCTAATTTAACCAGTTTACTGTATCAACATCATTAATTTAAATTAGGAACAATAATAGTCCTAAAATTGAACCCTGCGGTACCCCACTATGAATGCAGGCCCACTGTGACATTGTGCCTCTAATAGCTACTCGCTGCTTCCTGTCAGTTAACCAGTTTTTGGTCTAAACTGCTATAGTTTCTAAAATCCCTGCAGCTTTGAGCTTAAGCAAGAGCTGTTTGTGGGGGACAACATAAACAGTCTTCTGGAAATCTAAGTACATCACATCATAGGCCTTTTTGTGATCAATTTCTCTTGTAGCTTCCTCAAAGAACTGAAATAAATTTGTTAAACAGGATCTACCTCTCCAAAAGCCATGCTGGCTATCCTTCAGAATGTTATCTGCATCTAGGTAATCTACCATTTTCACTTGGATTATAGTTTCCATTATTTTTTCAGTAATGCTAGTTAACTGATTGTCTTGTAGTTTGCTGGATGACTTCTATCCCCTTTTCTGAATATGGGTGTTATATTAGCATGCTTACAATCAGAAGGTACCATACAGTACCTGCAGATAACGATTTCTGTTAAAGGTTGGCTAATAGTATCCATCATCTCTTTTAAAACCATAGGTAAGATGCCATCAGGGCCCTGCGATTTATTTATTTTGAGCTTAGCTAGGCTTAGTACCACATCAGCAGTACTCGAGTTGAGGGGGGGATGAGGAGGGATGTCATCCCCCCTGAAATAAAAACAGTCAAAATCATCCTCGTTCTAAAACAAACATCCCCCTGTTCCATCCCTGCTGCTATTTTATCAATGAATGTATTAGTTAATTGGTTCTTTTAGTGAACTGGTTGAATTCATTCTTAAGTCTGACCAAATCGATTTTTTTGTTCCGTCTGCGCTTGTCTCATCAATTTTAAGTTCATTCTTTTATTCGTCAGTTCTATTTGTCACTTTTGTGTTCGTAGGCTTCCTTCTGGTGCTGAATACACCAGAGCGTCTGTGTACCTCGCCGTCGTGAAACACGGTTGCTGTATAAGTGAAGCGAAATACGATGTTTAACTGGGGGTCTCCAAAAAAAAAAAGCAAGAGCCCGGAAAACTGACAACAAAAAACGTGATTATGAAAATCTTTGAAAAGTCACTTTTATCCAAAACAAAATCTCAGTTTGTGCTATATATTTGTGTAATTTGTAAGATTCCTTTTCAGATTTTGTAAATTGTTTCAATGGTTTCAATCTTTCGTTTTTGCATTTGAATTAAAATGGACTTGACCTGGCTTGAGAGGATTCAGATGTTTATTTACAATGTTTTCTGAGGCTTTGTTTTGAATTTTAATAGATGAATTACCAAAAGATTTCAAAGTACCATGAGTGTGAAGCTGTGGGAAAATGTGTCCTCTGCATTTCACCCTAACTATGGAGCATGTGATAGCTATGGCAGCCAGGGGACTGACTCCAGTTCTGAGGAGCCTTGGTCAGGAGTATCTGACACGTAACATCCACGCCATGCATGTTTTTTTCTTAAACATCAGTAAAAAGGGTACACAGTTGGTCTCCCATCATGTGGACTATCAGCACAGAATATGTCCGATAAACGATAAAATTCACCATCCCCCTGATTTGTTTGTTTTACTGCACATAACCCCCAAAACAGTGTTTACACCCAATTTGAAATTGAGGACCTTTTGCTTGTTAGGCCAATGTGACAAGCACTACACTATGGAAACTGAACATTTATTGCATCCTCCTGCATTTTCACAGTGCAACTTCAAAATAATAAAAAAACTTTTATGGTGAGTTATTCCATTAGAGAAGAATAACTTGTTCATTGTTTTATGGACATGAATCTATGCATCACACATGCAGCATCCGTGGACTGAGTGACAAGTTTTGTAGAGAAGCTTCTGCTCTCATTTATTCACTCTGCATGTGACCATCTCCTGACACTGTGAAATCTCTCGTTTTCAGAGCTGTGACACTTCCTTTCTTAGCCACACTGAGGTCTAGTTGGAAGGACCGATTTAATTTAAGATTCAAAGGCCATTTAAAAAAAAATCCCAAAAGATTTATTGTGCACTTCAGTAGAGTGCTTTTAAGAAACAAAGTGGAAAGTCATTCTCACCAGATATGCAACAACAGAGTGTGTTACTTCAATAATGTCTGTAACTGCGTAGGCGGCTCAAAATTAAGTGGGGTGCACACGTACTGGTCGGTTCAGTATTTATGTATGTATTCTGAATTTGCTATAACTATATATAGCTATATACTCATAGGCACTGGAACCTGGGGCAGGGGGACAGGGGAGGTGGGAGATCTCTCCCAACCAATAGACTGTTACTTTTAGGTTGTTTCCCCCACCCCCTAAATATAAAACTTCAACACCGTTGAATACAGTATATTATTAGTATTATTATTGTTAATAATAATAATAATAATAAAACAGCTCATTATTAGTTATACGTGTACACCTTTTTTAATCAGTTATGTTAATACGTCTACAGTAACTGAGAGTCAAACACCACATTTAACTGCAGACAAAAATGTGACGTATATCCGTTAATGTTGGTAATCCTACATATCTCTAAATGGGCATTAAAGAAAATAGTAAAATTTTTCGACGATTTGGTTAACTTAAAACCAACAACTGCAAATTGTGTATTTATCTGCGAGATTCAAAAAGATATAAAAACTACATGTATTCTGTAATTCCCCAGTTTAATATTATAAAGTCTCTCACGTACTACACCGACAATGACATGTGGTTTCAAATTTTGTTATGGGTACAAAGGGTATATATGATTATATATTCTACACACAAAATTACATTCAAAACCATTAAATTTTTTTAAACCATAAAACTGCAGCATGACGAATGTTAAACGTAATACCCCCATCCTAAATTTTAAGACTACAATATATTGTAGTCAAGTCATAATACGTCAATATAACAAATTAAAAAATACATACCACATTTGTTAGCGTGTTTAAAGCTATAGCTTGAAATGACATACCTGGCTTTCTCCTCTGTTAATTGGTCGTATCCATAAAAAGATCCTGTGTAGCGAACCTGTTAACCAGTAACCACAAAGAAAACAAAATACACTAACTGCTTCAGATCGGATAAGGAGCAACTCGTCTAGAGCAATCGCGCCTGCGCCTAAAATACTAAACTTCCTCCGCTCACTTTCTTAACCGTTAAGCAGCTGTAAGATCGTACTTCATCACGAGCATCGCTAAACAAACTAAACAAGTGAATATTTATACTATATTTACCAAGAATTATTTTTTTCGCAATATGAAGCGGAAGAGAATGCTTAAATACACTATGATGCTATATATTTCAATATCTTAAGCTATGAATCTCATTGATTTCTGTTTTTAAAGGAGCGTTTCATCGTCCATCAGATGGGATATAAGAGAAGGGGACTCGTATGGTAAGCAATACGGAAAATGTGTTTTAGACTGAAGAACCGGGTCAAAGAGAATATAATGAAAACTGGTGTACTCCACCATGTAGTTCTGAAAAGGATTTTAATCGATTTTTTCCGCAAAGGGAAAATATTATAGGGACGTCACCCTTAGCCCCTTAATTAATGTTTTAATTCGGTGATCAGGCAAAATCTATCCAACCATCTTCTCTGCGTATCCAAGTTACTATTATGGGAATGCCAATGCAAGGTGAACAGACATGAAGCAGCAATACAGCCTGGGCAAGATGTTGGTGCGTGACTGGGTGACAGTGAGCTCGTACACACATACATGGACAATCATACACTATGGGCAATTTAGAGACACTGATCAATGTAAAAACATGTGGAGCTGTGGGAGAAAAGCAGAGATCCTGAGGAACAACACACTGAACACTGGGAGAAGGTGCTGACTCCAGACACAGAAGGTTGAGGTAGGATTTGTACCCTAATGCTGGACAACTAAGGCATCTCCGATCACCAGGGCTAAAAAGCCTTGTGAGAAGTTCCTGAATGCATAAGGCAATTATTTCCATCTCATTCATCCCCCAGAACAGGAGTATTTTCTTCTTAACAAAGTTCAGGGAATGTGTACATTCAAGACTAGCATTGTGAGCAGGAAGCGATAGAATTCATAAAAATAACAAAAAAATGCAAAACTGCTAGGTGGTGACCCTAAATGTGGGCATGATTGTTTGCATGTGTGATTGCTTGGTGCCATCTGCAGGGAGACCGAAGAAGAGATTATAGGCCCCTTGCAGTTAAGGAAAATAAGCAGTTAAGGAATGATAATAAATATTTTGCACTAGGGTTCGTGGTTTTTTATTTTTTTTCCAACCAATGGGACGCAGGCAGTCCCCAGGTTACTAACAAGATCTGTTCATTAATCCGGATTTTAGGCCAAATCTGTTGGTAATTTACATACAGTACATAATTCCATCCATCCATTTTTGGAAACTGATTATCCCGTTATGGGTCACGAGGGGTCCGGAACCGATCCCAGTCTATGGAACAACCCAGGATGAGGAAGCAACATAATAATTGTACAGTAATAATAAAAGTACCTGCATATGATACTGTACTGTACCTTGAACTAATGAATTACTGATGCCATATATAGGTCATCTATAAGTCAGATATTCTTAACCTGGGGAGTACCTGACAGCCAAGACGTGCCTTGCCAGAACCATAGCAGACATTCCAGGTGAACCTGTGAAAGACCGAGCTTCACTCACCATAATATCTTGTTCAGCTTGGATCATCAGCACCACCTTCATCAAGGTCTGCCAGGAACCTAGGGATAATGATAGATGACGAGCTGTCCTATACTGACCACCTAGTAGATTCAACATCAGGAAGATTACACCTTATTTGTCTATGTAAGCAGCTCAAGCTTCTAGTTTAGGCACCTATCATCTCACAAGTAAAATACTCTACCTCCTTACTGTATAATGGCTACCAGCTTATGCTATAAAACTGCTACAGTTTATTCAAACTGCAGCAGTATGTCTGGAATTCAACCAGTCAAAAAATCCAGGGTTCCTCAATTCTGGCCCTGGTGGACTAGAACAGTTTGCAGGTTTGCATTCGAGTCCTTAGCGCTGGGTTTCAGAGCCATTAACAGAATAACACCCATTACCGTTAAGTTGGTCATCATGACCTACAACCCATCTCAACCTTTTTGGTCAGCTAACAGCAGCCATCTTGATTTCCCCCACCTTTTGAAAATAATTCTAATTCCAGATGTTTTCATATGTTCAATACCAATCTCTGACTGGAGCACAACAACTAGCTCATCCAACCAGTGACTGTCCAGGTCTGTCTTATACCTACCATCTGCTATCCAGAAACTGGATGATGCGAATAGGTCTCTTGTGGGCTTCTTTTAATGCTTTAATGTAACGTACAGTTCCTCCTCTGATGCCTTACACTTGTGGCTGAAAATTCTTTGGAAGCTCAGTCTAGCAGCACTTATGCCTAGTTAGTTCTTCGACAGCTCTGAGACATACATTTTCGCTCTTTGCTACGGAAAAAAACTTCAGCTAAATAAATGTAAATAATACTCTATGTTCAATTAAATATTTCATGCCAATGCAAAAACATGTTTGCAAAAAGCCAAAGCTCTCCTTTAATGGACACACCACCGGAATTGAGCATCTGTTGAATGCAAAACTGCCAGCTTCACAGCTACTTGTAACATGCTGAGCTTACACTGTCTGTAAAGATGCAGTATCATACAAGAGAATAGAGTTAATTCTCCACATTTCATATCTTCAGTAAATAAAACCATCAAAAGGAGGCAGTATGGTAACCAGAAATGTTAGAGCATTAAATGGTAAAAGGGCTGCATTTATATAGGACTTTTCTACTCATACAAATACTCAAAGTGCTTTACAATACATGCCTCACATTCACCCATCCACACACACATTCATACACCGGTGGCGGAAGCTGCCAGACAAGGCGCCAACCTGGACACTGGGAGCAATTTGGGGTTCAGTGTCTTGCTCAAGGACACTTTGATGGGGTCAGGAGGAACCAGAGCTCGAACTTGCAGCCCTCCGGTTGCCGAATGATAGCACTACCTCCTGCATCACCATCTTCCCCAAAGATTAAGTGCTTGACAGCTGCAATATCTTTGAACAATTCTATTGGCGAACAGTGAACAGCAGAGTCCACTGAGCCAGTGATTAGGTCCGCCAGTTCACGCCCAGCCTTACCAGGACAGTTACATGCCCGTCAGCCCTTGGCAAGGCCAGTAACCCCAAGCTCCCTGGGCACCACAAGGTAGGTGATCTGGCACTGCTGACCCGGAAGCTTGTGCTCATCCGTGTGGAAAGCAAGATGGGGCAAAAAAGAATTTCCCCACAGGCAGTGTTATTGTTTGGTTCTACATCGTTCACGATGTCAGTGCTTTTCTGCACATGAATGGGTTCAGAGCAGCATCCCCATCAGGCAGCACTTATGAAAACATGCCAGAGAAATGAAAATCCCAGCTGTTCAAAAGTGTCACACAGCAAAGAAAGTAACTTCATAAAATATATAAACCAGAGGTTTTCAGAACGCTTCCAGAATAATTTGATGACTTCTATTGTATTCTACTGTTCATGCTACATATTGCAAAGGAATTAACTGTAAAACAGCACATAAGTATTAAAGTTTACTCCAATAATTTTACAGAAAGTATAATAAAAATGGAACAGGAAAAAAAAAATCAGAGCATAAACAGAGCATGACTAGTATTTATTAAAAAAAAAAAAACACACACAAAAGAATCCTGCTATTCAACCATAAGGTATATGAATAGTATATGCATGTATAGGTATATGCATAAGGTATTGAAAACATCCACAAGGGAAGTGAAATTCTGATTGAAGATCCATCCATTTTATATTTAAACAGAAATTGGTTTACATGGACGTTTCACAAATCATTTATACAGATTTTTATAGGCATAGGGGATATTGTAAGCATCCCAAAACATGTTCAAGTTTGTAAAGCAGTTTCACCTTGAACACAAATATACCTATTTTTATGAATATTTTGTTAGTGTTAAAATTCCATCCTCAAAATTATATTCTATACTGTTCCCCATCCCTGCAAATATGTACATTGACTTAAAACACGCATATCTTCTTACAACCAACCAGCCACTGTAAACAGTCACACTCTGTGTACCATTAATCTAATAAAAACTGTCAGAGGCAGTACTGCGTAAAGGAGGGGGGGGCAAGTGTCCTCCCATCGTAAATTTCAAAATAAATAAGTCATATCAGTGAAGGCAAAAGAAAGTCTTTCTGTGACTGAAACAAAAAGCAACAGGAACACAGTCAGGATTTTGGCTGAAAATCCCCTTAAACCCTGAGACCTGCAACCTCACAAAAACACCAACTCAGATCCGACCCCCCACAAAAAGACACGTAACAATAAATCCTAGCAGTGCAAAATACATGAATTGGACTATTAAACTAAGTCAAAACGCACTCCTTGGAAATGAACTGCCAAGTAAAATGTCTGTTCACAGAGAATGACAAGTGTGGGTGGGGGGTTGGGCTGCACACTCAGAGGGGCTTGGTGGTTGTGTTGTAGACCAGGTGCTCTGCATCATCCGGGACGGGCACGGGGGCAGGGTTAACAGGCACGCGCTGGTGATGCACTTCCTCCTTCTTGGACTTGAGGGCGCGGTACACCAGCACCGCCAAGAGCACTGCCATGACTGCCCCCAGCAGAAGGCCGATGACAACGCCAACTGAGGTGGCACAGCAGGCAGACATCAGCTCAGGACAATGGCCAGTATTAATCACAGCACTGACCACCAGCATTAAATTACTGCATTCTCAGTTTGTGGCCTTTTTTCCTGGTCTTTAAATCCTCAGGTTCCCATCAAACCCTGATGGCTTCCATGATGGTGAAATGGGAATTGTGGACAAATATCAGCCCCGATGCACACAAAGTATGTCAATGCTGGTTTTACCACCATCAGATCTTTGCCAAGTGTGATCAGGACTTGCATTCCTCTGGTGCAGTCAAAGCAGCACCATTTACCCTGCTGGGGCACAGCTGAGATCTCAAGCTAAGAAGCCTGTGACCGAACCCCAACACTGGGCTGCAACTGATCACTGCAGAATTTGGAGAACTACTTCACGACCTCATACCTAATACATGCACGCTTGTATATTTAGCAGTTAAGAAAAATGAAGCTTTCATTTTAGGCCCGTCATCTGCAATTAGACTAACATTTTACTTTTAGTGGCCATGCTAGCTTATGTTAGCGGCTACACTTGGAAGAGCCACCTACCAGAATGGCTCTTCTCCTCCTTGGAGCGCTCAAAGATTCCCCGTGAGAAGACGTCGTCCTCTGAAATAGGCACAGGTTAGTTTAGAGGATGGCCTGCCCGACTTCAGCAGCCCCGAATGCATGCGGCACTCCTGCTACCTGTGATGGATTTGCAGGTGTCCATGCAAGTGCTCTCTACGTCGAAATTGTTTGGGAAATTTCCGCAGCCACCGTAGATAAACTCCAAACACTTCCGGCGGATTGGGTTATAGTAGAAACGGGTCATGTAAGCCCGGCAGGGCCCAGTCTCTGGAGGCATGGTGCAGCGCACTGCGATGAAGAGGACGGTGCTATGAGCTCAGTGCGGCTTTGGGGAATAGGAAACCTCAAACTGAAATGGAGACTTACTTTCCAGTTTATCCACAGGGATATTCAGCAGGTGATTTAATGTCGTGTTTACTGGATACAAGAAATAAAGTCAGGTTACTCAATTTGAGTTCACAACAAGCAGCAAATACGCAAGCACAACAGATTAGAAAAGAAACATTACACCGCAATTTTTTACTCTAAAACACTATGCTTATTACTGCACTCAGAATATCTATCACTGCAGAGTTAAACTGATGCAGATTAGGAGCATAAAAGTTATTGCTATGGGAGGTTTTTAAACTTTTCATAACTATGACTAAACCCTTCCATTGAGATTCTGGATGCCTTACAGTGCTGACAGGACGCCTCATCGCTGCCATCGGGGCACTGGGTCAGGCCGTCGCACTCCAGCTCGGCCTCCACGCAGCAGCCGTCGGCGCAGGAGAAACACCGCGCTCCGCAGGGCTGCCCGCATACGGGGGCTGCTCAAGACAGGGCAGCACAGTCAACAGGGAGCAAGAGACAAGGACACGCCGTTCAGCTTCATCCCCTCTCACCACAATGGTATTAAAGTGGCCCAAAAGACAAGATGGGACGTGTTTAGTACAACAATGGAGCGGCACTTTTGACGTTTCCTCTCGTTCCAGTATCGGCCTAGCCAGTTACCTTTGGTTTCAGGCGGAAGCAACCCCCTACTGGCAGGAGTAGACACTTCTGCAAGACAGGACAAACAGGAAACAGGGAGGTACAGGGATTACTCTCAGTATATTATAACACTTTATATTCCTTTGTAGGCACATGACACACATGTTGAGACACACGCACACACACTCGTGCGAACTGTTACCTGACACGCCCATGCAGGTGTTGTTACACTCAAACTGGGTGAGGTAATTGTTCAGGTTGCCCTTGCACCCTCCGTACAGGAAGCTCTCGCACATTTGTGAGGAGACGTTGTAGTACCAGCGGGGGAAGGCGGCCCGGCAGGGTCCGACTTTGCTGGGGACAAGACAGTACCCTGTGGGAGACACAGACGTTTGACTTGAGTCCCGCAGATTACACAGCACTGTGGCTCATGTTGAGTCACACTGGGCCTGTGAGCAGGAGCTCAGCCTATCAGGCACATTAAGAATCTCCAGCTTTCTAGGTAGAAACCTGAAGGCGTTTTACATATCCTAGTGGCAAAACTAATAAACACACCCATCCATACATTTCAGAATTCAGTATCCTCACTTTCACTTATAAAAAATTGAAAAATCTGTATGAAATTCTACAGCTGTACAGTTCTCTTAAAAATTGCCCCAAACTGAGGATAAAACGTTTTCTTCCACTCATATCCAAATGAGTTTCTTCTTCCAGAAGTAGTTGGTTACTATATTTTGTTCAGTTCCAGCTATGACTTTTCATGCTATATGACGACTGCAAAAAGAAACAAGGGAACTGAAATGGAGGGAGCCCAGTTTGCATCCAGACAGAAGCGATGTCACTTCAGCCACACAATAGAAGCCTCCCCATCAGCAAAATTAACTAAGAATCCTGGAAACACATATTTAAATTGCAATCCAGTTGGTCCTAAACAGTAACTAGCAGTAGGTCTAAGTTAGAGTGCACTATATTCAATATTTTTAATGGATGTGAAATAATGCAGAAAATTGAACCTGTTCCAAGAAGTTTACTGACAGACAAAAGTTTCAGAGTGAATGTATAAACGTAACTGACAACATATATATTTTATATATTTTTAAAAGTACAACAATTTCAACTGAAATTCATGGACTTGCTGTGCAATGGCCATCAGCCAGCTGCAGATTCCCTATGAAGTCCCACATTGACTGCTATACGAACATATTACACAGGAAGTCTAAAAGTCTGCTGTAACCCGACCTTTTAAGTCAGCCGGCCTCTCACCGTATGTGGGTAGGAACGGCCACGCATTGCTAAGATGAATGACAGGTCAAAGTGCTGCTGTCACCCAGCCAGAGCTGCAGGCCACAGCATCTGCACAGCCAAACCACACGGCACATACAGCAGTAACCCGCTTCACCTCTCACAGAAAAGTATGCTTTCATAGGAATCACTTAGGCAATGCCCCTCATTTCATTCCGAACATGACTGAGTGTCAGAGAGATAAAACTGAGATGCATCGTGCCCATTGTCGTGCCACCAGAGTCAGTTTAGAAGGCAGCCATGGCACATCTGAGTCTATAGATCCTTCTTGGAGCATGAAGGCACCACATTTCCCTAACAGCAATTGCAGCCTTGCAACTTGCAATGAGGTTCTGCCATAGATCCATTTCTAAGAGGATAATTTTCCCCAGTCTTGTATGGGGTCAATGCAAACCAAAGCCTTTAAACAGGCAATGGTAATGACAAGAAAAAGAACATCAGGAAGACTAAGAGCAGAGCAGTACTACTGTGGCAGGATCTCCAATATAGCTTTGGCCACCAGTGTAAAAGGCTGCCTCATTTGGGGTGTTCCTCCATTTGACAAATCGCAATTCAGCCATAAAACCAGCCAGACGAGTTCCAAACAAAAGGAGAGGCTTGTTTCTCTTGGCTGCTGACGGGAACACTTCCTGTTTCAGAAGAAACTCCTTGGGAAGAAGATAGATCCATCCTATTTGTCTGGAATATGCAATATGCTGAACCAGTTGTCATTTCCTGTCTTGAGTCTGATGCTTTTGGAGGGTACGATTACAACGTAAAGCATTATTCCATGTTGAAATGTTTCTTATCAATGACGACATGACAAATGAATAACATAAAAGGAATGTGGCACAGAAGTAAATATCAACTCCCCACATTGCATCATAGAAGATTGCTGCTCCTCCAGTATCAACTGATGGCTACACTGTTTCTGAACAACAAATTCATCGGAAACACACAGGAAGTCTATTGAAAGTGCGCAAGGGTTAGCACACGACAGCAGCACATCAAATTACACACAAGTTAGAAAAACTAGCTCACTGGCCAGCATTTTTGTCAGACAAACAACATTTGTTTATAAATGAGAGCATTGGTTGGACCTGAATGTTATTACCCTCATATTTGCCAGTAGTCACTAAATGAGGAGAAGGTGTATAGGTAATTTATGTACAAGACAACAGATAAGACATGACATCTAAAAAATGTCAAAAATACTTTTCTTCATAAAACAAATAGAAAACGATAATTCCATACGATATGGGTCATCCAGCCTATAGATACAAGCACCTACCACTCAACATATTACAATAGTACTTCAGACTGGGGCTCAACAGCTGACCCGTAATCAGCATTCCATCTCCACAGTGGAGTGATTTATTTTGCTAGGGTCTCACCTGGTTTTACCATATTTACAGGCTGACCTCACAGCCTCGTACAGATATCACAGTACTACACAGACTATTACACCAGGTATCGGACAATATGATCACCACCTTGCAGATTAGACACTTTAGATCAATATTGCAAATTGCAGTTGACTAACACCTAAGTGGCAGACAATTAAGTGATGTGGTTGATTGGGCTATGGGGGTCTAATGGATAGGGAAACAAATGCAGTCTTACATTGCTAGACAGCTTGATTAAGATCAGGGTTTTCTTACCTTCAATTTGGCACAAATATTACAGCACAGTCTTGCTAAAATATTTTTACTCAGTCATAGGAAAACCTAGCAAGTTTTGCTATTGTAATTATTCATTTTCAAGATGATCTAGCACATTTAAAAATCAGGTTACCTCCGCTGTTTTTGCCTGAGCAATGCATGTGGTATCCAAAACAATCATTTTCATCCTTGTCGTTTAAATCGCTTCTAGACAGGTTTGCGGGATAATTAGGTTGATCTCCTTTGTTTCATAAATACCCCAATATTTATTATAAACAAAATCACATTGCAATAATTGAAAAATTTCAACAAATATTTTATTTCTTGTTATGCTATCCTTATCTTCTTGTATCTGTTCTTCCAACCAGATTGCAATTACATCTCGTGTGACTTCATTTGTCCACGCATCCATTATTATTCATTTTATTGTCTTTACTCCGGTGATATAATAGGTCAACTGAGATAAAGTCCAATACGAACAAGCTGAAAAGAGCCATATCGTCACCTATTGTAGTGGAGTCAAACATACTTTGGTCAATAAATCGATTCCCCTACTAAGCATGTGTACTGAGACAAGGATTGTAGTCCAATTAAATGCTGTAATTCAGCTATAACCGTATCACAACTAAGCTGTGCATGTAAACTAAGCGACTGACGTACCCTGGGCAAGGTACTGCCCCCAAACACTGCTACATGGGTACTGAATTAGCTGCCCCCTACTATGTCACATGTGGTTAATTGCAGGGGACACATTTCTTTGTTGAGCAATGTGTTCTGTGTTGTGAACAATGACAACTAATCACTTTCACTTCACTTGAACCAACAGAGGTGGATAATTCTGATCCATAAAGTAAAAATTCCGACCAAAATTTCGTTTCAACTGACCAGTACAGAGTCACAAAGTATTCAATGGGTTGGCTGAAACCAAATCTTGGTCTGGATTTTTACCTCTGGGAACCAATGACCATATTCAGTATGTAATGAACTACAGCCAATGAGGGAAAAGGCCCCGGAACCACCAGGGGTCACAGCACCAGGGAAGTAGATGGTGTCTGTTCTCTTATGAAAGTAATATCACCAATAACAGAAGCACTCTGTGCTGTGGTTATGCATTGCTTCATAACAAGAGGAGGCAGCCCTGATCCTGGAGTGCCGGTATCCAGCATGTTTGCCATTCCACCAAGTACGTGATGAACCACACCTGATCTCAGGCAGACAGGAACTCCTCAGGCAGCGCAGAAAACCTGCTGGGCACCAGCATTACAGGATAAGGGATGCCCACCCCGGTTTATGACATCATGCCACTAACAAACCTCCAACAAATTAGCGGGTCTGCAGGAACTCACGCGCTGATTCCTTGTGAGACAGGACCCGTACAGTGACCTGAGCGGAGTCTGACTGCCCCTTGGAGTCTGTGACGCTCAGCTGGAACACGTACTCGCCCGGATGCAGGTTCGAGAGTTTCACCTGGTCCTCCAGCTCTGTTTTCTGGAACACCAAGTTTCAACACTGCAGTGCTTTTGGTACTGAATAAAATGGTCATATTACCAAAAAAGACCTTTAAACTAGGGGTGGGCAATCTTATCCAGAAAGGGCTGGTGTTTATGCAGGTTTCCGCTGTAACTCCCTGGTTAGATTACTAATTAGAGGACTGATCGGGTGGAAAGTTCTCACACCTGGATTTGAACTGCTGGCCTAAAGATTATCCCAAACTGCTGCATATACTGTACACCAGGGGCCTGTTTCACAAAGCAGGGTTTCTTGCTAAGTCGGATAACTTGTTGGATTTAAGGTAGGCTAAATGTAAGTGCACAAAGAAAGTACATGTAGCTCAGACTACCTTAAATTGAACAAGTTTTCCAGCTAAGCAAGAAATCCTGCTTTGTGAAACCGGCCCCAGCCCTTTGCAGATAAATCTCCCCACCCCTGCCTTAGATTATGACGCCAAGACAACAGTTCGACCCACCTTGTTCATCATGTGGATCATTATCTTAGGCGGCACATGTCCCAAATAGTTAAAACCGAGGTAATATCCTTTACAAATAAAGCCATGTACTCCCCATAATACAAATATATAAATACTATACTAGTCTATTATAATTTAATCAATGTTACAGAAGCGTATAGTATTAAAGTATAGACTAGATGTGTTATTAAAGGAAAACAAAACCTGTACTTATTCTAAATTAGACAGAACATGCCCATATACATTATATGTGAAATGGCATACTGAAAGCATTTTAGTAACAGCTATTATTCTGTCCAGTTAGATGCAAAAATCCTACCTCCACAACGATTGATTCGTTCCCACTTAGCAAGGTCCACTGGTAACTAACGATCTTATGATCATCTCGGCTCTGGAAGCCGTTCAGAAACACGTTGGTCGTCGGTTGAACAATCATGTCCTCCCCCGCGTTGGCCACAGGAGGCCGGTCATCTTTTCCTTCAAGAGGGCAGACAAGTCCACATTGAAATGTGCATTGCCAACTGTCAAAAGGTAAAATTCGGAATATAGAACCAAATTCCTTTTAAAATAGACTTATTTCTTTAGACCAATAACCCTAACCATCTGCTTCTTAATTCGCAGTTACCAAAAACCAAACTTATACATCTCAAGATGTTTTGAAATCCTTTCCCCACCCAAAAACAAACAGCGCCGGGACATATTTAATCAATGGGTTTGTGAAGGCTTGTGAAGAAGGCACGTAAAATACTCACTTGGAGCTTTTGGGGGGCCGTCCAGATGGTTATCGAAGACACTGTTCAAGATGTAACTGTTGAATCCCGTACGTTTTACAAACATGCAAACATATCTGTTTGCGTACAAGCAGTCGAAAAGATAGCAGTTCTTCACGGCGTCTCCCTCCGCATTCTGCTCCAGCATGGCCAGGTTACAGGTACCATGTTTACAGCAAGCTTGCACACAGTCTTCGGCGTGCTCCACGGATGGGGAGTCGATGAAGGTGGCCCCGTTATTAACCGAATCTGTTACATCCACGAAAAAGTCCTTCTTCCCTTTCTTGAAATTTCCCAGGCAGTGCTCGTCGACACACTCGGAAAATCTTTGAATTAAGATCAGCGCGAAGCATAATAACAATCCACCGAAAAACCGAGCCATTCTTTAGGTGAACGGCCTTTGTTTCTTACTAAAATAAACACAAAAACACAAAGATTAAGAATTTATATCAAACGCGAACGACTCCCAGATGCTGGTCTGGTCATTTGTTTTAAACAATAAACGTTTTATATAACACATCAACGTATAGACTTAATATACACCTTATTTACAACGAATAACTTGCGGTATAGTTTGTATACTTACAAAGCTCGCAGTCTGTTCTGTAACCAAAGCAAATGAACGCAGAACGAAGAAAGCAATAGCGACACGGCTTCCTCCCAGCTTGGACCTGTTGAATTGAGGAAGTACGCCGGAGCGCCGCTCCTTGCCGCGGCTGTGACGCAGCCAGCCTGCGGCTCACCTGCAAGGGCCCTGATGTCAACGGGCGGCGAGCGCGCCGAAAGCTGCCAAAAGCCGCAGCGTAAACACGCCCTGGCATTTTCGAGACACACAGCAAGCCAGGAAATCGGCACCATCAGGACACAACCAGGAGACCGGGGGGCTGTACTGCGAAACGGGATTACTGGTTTATCCGGGTTATTTGTCGGATTTAAGGTAATCTGGGCAAAATGAAGTCCATTTAAAATGTGGTACTTTACATTCGACAAGTGACCCTGATAAACCAGTAACCCAGCTTCGTAGTACAGGCCACGGGTCTGTGAAACGCATCCATATGTGTTATGATTTTTTTTTGTTGTTTTTTCCTGCATTTTTTTCCCGCGTCTAATAGAAAGTTTTCCAGAGTATGTGCGATAGATTGCATTCGACGTAAGTGGATTTGTCCTTATGACAAGTATGAGTTTAATTTGTTCAGTTTCTTTAATCCAATTATTATTTTGAATCGTAAAACGCGGTCTATGTATATTCTGCCCATACCTGTCAATCATAAAACGCTACATGTGTATAATGTAGTAAGCAAGATCATTTTAGTTATACATACGGGGAGTTCACACATATAGTGAATGGTGTCATTTGTCATGCTCCCAGATTTTTTTTAGCCACGTTCAACAGGATGCGGAAATAGTAACCTACGGAATTGCGTGTGGCATTTTATCTAATACTATGTTCGTTTTGAATGTGATACTCATTGCAGATTTTGGAAGATAATTTTAGAGACGACTGGTGTGTGAGTGTGCCCTGCGATGGGCTGGCCCCCAGTCCAGGGTTGTTCCCCTGCCTCGTGCCCGTTGCTTCCGGGATAGGCTCCGGACCCCCCACGACCCAGTAAGGATAAGCGGTTTGGAAAATGGATGGATGGATGGATTTTAGAGGCTTTGCACGTATTTCCAAATATTATAGTGAAAACATGTTCAAAGATACAGTATTAAAGACGTTTCCAAGTATGTGCCCAGCGATTCGTTGGACCCCGTTCTGGGATGTTTCACTGCCTTGCGCTCGTAGGCTCCGGTCCCCGTGTCCCGGTGTTCTGTCATTTCATCCTACTTATCGAAACGTCCTACATAAGGCTACTACGCATGCGCACTGCCATATTTTGTTTTCGTGGCTACACGCCCATAAATGCATGCTACCATCGCGCACCTCTCGAAGTTTTGTGGAAGTAGTTGAAGGAAAACACGGTAACTACAGCACCAAATACTTATTTTCATATTTGTGTAACTGTAATTGAAACATGTAAACGATTATATAATACTGTGTAGTGTTAATTTCGTCACCTATTTTTAATTTAGTCTTAGTCTTGTGCCAAATGTCCTTGGTAGTTTTAGTCATATTTAGTCATTCACATATATTTTTTGTTGGTCAAGTTTTAGTCGACTAAAAGTCTTTTAATATGTCTAGTTTTAGTCAAAAAATTGTAGTCTTTTTTTTAAAATAACACATTATTACAGAGATTATTACTGATACACATTTCAGTAAAAAAGTGTTTCACATATCTCAA
>JABFDZ020000056.1:811208-830995 GCA_019775955.2 Pollimyrus isidori | reverse complement strand
TGATTAATGATGAACAAACATGGAATCAGCACATAACTAACAGTTAGTTTATGGTTACTTAGTACATCAATTAAGTGCGTACTACTAATTATTTGTGCCCCCTCAACTAAAGTGTTACCTAAAAATGATATTCATGCATAATGATTCACGGCAGCCTGATGGTCAAGGACCGAAACTGGTGTGTCGAGAGCTCATGCCTCATCCGTGCCGCCTCTCCCTCACGCTGCCCTGCCACCCTCCTTTCCCTGTCTTCTGTGCCGTGTTCCTGAAGGTCTTCCATACCATGTAAGAACCCTGCCGTGTGGCCCATGAATGACAGTGCCTCCTTTCTTTTGTTTTGTCCTAGTAGACTCCAGGCAGTACGACGCCTATCGAGGTCCACATGCATCCTACAGCGCCCCCCAGCCCTATCCCCGGTAAGCCGTGAGTGTGTGCGCATATACGCTTGGTGTGTTTGCCTTTTGTTGTCTGGCTTGAGTTGTGGGACCTGTCCTCCTGTGCTGGTAGCTTTTTTTGTATCCACACGCAGCACGTTCTCCATTGTTCTCTTACACTGCTGAATGACGTGGGAGGGGCTACATTTCAGGGCGAGAGCCAAACAGATTTTCCTGGAGGGGGTTCGCGGAGCTTAATGAGGCATCGCTAATAGAGTCCCGTCATTATGATCCCGAGCTGCGGCTGCCGCATCAGCCCGGAGCCTCCATTGATTCCTGATTCAGTCCCTCTTAAGTACAAATCAGCTTCTTTGGTTCAGCTTCTCAGGCCTGACAGACCCATTGTCAGCTTGTGTCACCCTGGGTCAGTAGTTATTAGTGGCGACTGAAAACAGTTTCTTTAACTACTTATGACTGCACTGAATTAAATGTGCGCACAACTCCCAGGGGTGATTATGCGGCTCCTGCGGCTGATTCGCAGGGGTGTGACGTGGTTTTCTAATGAGGGATGGGGTCCCCCCACCCCCCTCCCTGAATAGAGTACATGGCTTCCTCCACCACACATTGCTGGAATGTCACCACTGGGTGGCTTTGAGCTCTAAGCAGCCAGAAGTGTGCAAGGGGGGGTTGTTGTCTCCCCGCCCTGTTTGGGTTGTCGCTCTAGTTTCTCTCCTTTGATGGACCTTCATAGCTATGGCAACCTGCCAGCCTGGTTTGGGACGCATTTTCTCAGATGTCGAGATCATTTGCAATTTGTTTTTGGCTTAAAATCCGGAAAGTTCTGGGCAGGCTGCTGATTTGTGGACGGCGGCCCCCCCCTCCCAGAGTCACTTAAGAAGGCGGGGTTGGCAAGGGCCCCGGTGAGTTATCAGAGAAGGAATGAGCGTTCATTGCATGACCAGAGCTGGACGGGACTTTACACTGATTATAAACTCCTTCGAACCCTCAGTGGTTGAAACCACTTTGCTGCTGCTTGCTGAAAAGGGGGGGGGGGGGGGGACCAACAAAAATTGTTGTTTCAAATAAAGAGATTGGTGGAGAGCCCCGGCTTTAGGGTGTCACCAGGGAGGGGGGGTCGCCAGAGACGCAGCCAGGGCACATGCTGATTGGGTGGCGGGTCGGGCTCTTCCTCATGGTCTTCAATGCCTCCAAACGACACCCTTTAAACGAATTTTTTCCTCATTAAAATACTTCGCAGAAAATGTAAATTAGCGTTTTCCTTTAAAGTTTGCCGCAGGTCCTATGCCGTTGTCAGTGGAAAATGACATGAATAAGAGTAGAAATGACCCCCCCTGATAAGTGCTCCTGATATTTTGGGTGGATTGGTGCATGGGGACGAGGAAAGTCCCCCAGCCGGAAGGTCAAGGGCCTGGTGCAAAGGATTTATCTGTAACTCTTTAATCACCTTCCCTGAAGAGTAACGCATCCCCAGGGGTCTGGGTACATGCTGACAGATGTATTGATTATGATGTTTTAAAAAGCCCTTTCTTGCTGAGTTGCCTGGCTGTTGCCTTCTCAGGGTTGAGGTCCTGATGGTCTCAGGTGTGAGAGGAGTTTTCTTCAGCCATGTTATCCCCCCCTAGTTTGCAGTACAGCAACCCGGGCTGGAATCGGGCAATGCAAGGCCAGGCAGCCGCCTACCAGGAGAACCAGCAGCGGGCCCACGTAACACAACCCACCTACCAGCAGCCGCAACAGCGCCACCACCAGCAGCCACAGCGCCATGACGGGCAGATGGGTGGCCAAGGGCCCCCACAGGTAATGTGTTACTGCTGTACTCGGCTTCATGTCTCACGCGTGTCTGTGCGTGTACACGCGTGTAAACCATTGAATCTGATGACTCATTCTTCAGGTGTTTTGTGAAATCTGATTCAGTTGGAAGATAAAACCTGATTTACATAAGCAGAATTAATCTGGTTGTATAAGGTAGTGTAACCCCCACCCCCACCCCCAATACGCACTGTAGTACACACCAGTACTGTAGTAGCTGTAGCACATTAACTGTATTGGGACCTGGGGTAATTTGGGTGACATAGGGTAGCTTACACTGTGGGATTGCTGTCAGATAATCAGCATAGAGGCACATTTGTCAGCTAAGACTAGTTGCCTATTTTATTTTTAAGTGCAATTTCGTGTTGGTAGTATGTGTATGAATAGCTTGTGACTGCAGCTTCTCTGTAATGCCTGCCTTCTGTCGCTGGCCAGCTGTTCTCTGGTTGGGTTGCTCTAAATGTGTTAGAAGACTGAGTGTGCAGAGTAGTCTCCTGTCAGATCTATTAAACTGAAGGCCTTTCCCCCCTTTCCTAAAGGGATACCTTTCTGGAAGGCATTATCCTTTGCCCCCGCCTTCAGGACGCTACAACTGGAACTAGTGGAACATCGTTTGAAACGATAGTCGTCGTTGATCTTTTTCTACTTTTTTTTTTTTAAGTTAAACTTGTCAGGTATTTTGTCATTTTAATTGTACTAAGAAGCATTCTTATGATAATTTTAAGAAGTACACCTATAAAACCTGTCAAATACAGAAGTTTGGAAAAGTCCATGTGCTGGTGTGTGAATTGATGGGAAGGAATGTGAGGATTTCTTACTCTGGTGTTGCTTCAAACGCAGGAGCCGTTACTCAGCAAGGCTACAAAGGATGTGTTTTGCTTTTTCTTCCTTGTTCATGAAATGTTATCCATAGTATATTAAATTGCTTAGATGCATGCTTTTGGGAAAATGCGTAAAACCACATCCCCAAGCTTAATTGTACAAAACAATCCTGAGTCATCAAAACAGAAGACGGACACTATAAATGGCCCAATTTTTTAGTTTATCTAACAATTTCGTGTAGAAACTGTCAGTTCTGTTTGGTTGGGTGCGGTAATGTTTCTTCCTTTTAAATAACGGTATAAAAACCACGATATATAGAATTGCATCGCTGTTTTCTCACCTTTACGTTTATCGACAGGCGTAAACCACGGAGGAATCGAAGTTCAGATTCACAAAAGTTACGAAATTTTAAAATTATATACCCAGTATAACTCATTTCAAAGTAACTGGTGGATGGAATTAATACTTGTATTTGGCATATGCATTTAGGCTTTAACCGAAGTGAAATCGTTAGTCAATTGTTATTTTGCTTGCGCCATTAAATATTAATGTTACATAGTTTCGTAGTGGAAGCAATTATTTTCACTTAAATGAACCAACACGAATCGTATAATGGGTGTGAATTTTTCACAACCAAAACAAGGTTTTATTTTAATTATATTGGGGTGGGGACAGTCGTGCACTTTGTTTTTAATGTGGTTGATATATAAAATCATTTACTAAATCAAATACGTTCAAGTACCATTGAAGCAAACGCTACAAAAACAGTCTTCACCGTGAAACTCAAAAAATTAAGCGCTTACAAAAGACAAATAAGCTGTTAGTTGTTTAGAGAATACGATCATTTTTTTCAACAAATCAACATCAAAAGAAACTTAATAGGCGATTTTAAATCTACCTGCCTTTAAATTTCACTGAATGATTTTGCCCTCTATTTCATTTACATATTAAGATACCTTTATGGAGTCTATAAATAACTAAAATGGTTCCCGCTCATTCAGACTGTTTAATGTATTTCGATATCAAGTTCAACCACTTCCAGTCACTGAATACGCATTAAGGCCTGCGATTTGAAGCCTGCCAAATGTTTTAAATGGCACGGATTACAAATAATTTGAACACAACTGTAATAAAATTAATTACACAAAAGAATATTTCAGTATAGGCTACAGATATACGTATCGAATGTTCAGTAAATTGTTCGATTCACAGTATCACTTTTTTAGGCTGTAGCACAAATATTTCTAACACCCAACTTTGAATTTTTAAGAATCGTTTCTTTTGCCTGCCCTTCAGATTTACAATAGCCGAGCTGTTTTTGTTTGATTTCAAGATTAATCAATTTATGACAATGTAGAGCAGGACTGAATTTCATTTCCTTTTCTGGTAAGTCTGAGTACAAACTAACAATATACAGTTTAACTATTTGGTAATTGAATATTTAATGTCCAGCTTATTTAGCGTGTGCTGTACAGCAATCGTAATGTAATTTTGGAAGACATTTCAGACTTCCTTAGGTCCCGATGCCGCACAATGTGAAATACCTGACATACAATACTGAAAAGTTGTTAGTCCGGTATTTTTAAAATGATCACCCTTTGTTATAAAAAGAAAATCCCCCCTTTACGCCCACCAATCCATAAAACATATCAAAGCTCCAAAAATTAAATTGGCAACAATCCATCCGCGCGTATAAATCGGTGCCTTAAAAAACGGTGGGAGAAACGCGGAAATGGCTTCAGTTATTGTTCATGTGATATCCATTTCTCGCTGCTGTTTACTTCACTTTGGAACGCACACCGTCCAGTCAATGTATCTCCTTGCGTACAAAAATACAAAAAACAAAAAAGAGTATCCGCACTACCAAGTTCTCCCATAAAGGAGGTTTGAACTGACCATATTATTCGCATAATCTATTACAGATGCGTCTATTTGAGACATATTGCTCATCTGGCTGTGTAGCGACCGGGGGCTGGGTGACATGTCCTCGAGGTCTTGGGCCTGGGTTAGAGGGTTCATGTGTTGTCCATGCTGGTGATTCATCGAATTATCGGGAGCAGGAATGACTCCGCCGGTGGTATTTTGCGGCTGATGTTGCCCCACTGTCGTCACGCCGGAGCCGTTTTGACATGGTTTGCCGTCTTTCACAAGCACCGGAACGGCCACCCGTCTCGGGGACTGCTGTTGCGGGCAGGTTCCGTTTTCTTGTTGCAACTGCTGGGAGGCTTTGTCCTTGGCCTGTCGTTTCAATTTATATCTGTGGTTCTGAAACCAAATCTTGACCTGAGTTGGGGTAAGGTGGATCATGGTCGCCAGATGTTCCCTCTCGGGTGCCGAGAGGTATTTCTGCTGCTTAAATCTTCTTTCCAGTTCGTACACCTGGGCCTGGGAAAAGAGAACTCGTCGCTTTCTCCTGGGAGCCGCGTGCAACGTAACCATAGATTTGCTAGCTTCCATTCCTGTCAAGGTCCCCATTCCGGTCATGTTGATACCTGTGGAAGGTCCCATGAATCTAGAAACTTAAAAATATACATACACACGCGAACATTCAATCAGCAATTGTTTCATGTTCTATTTCAGTCCGTTTAGCATTATAAAGGGGGAAAACATTCCGCTATTTATGCGTTCCGAAACGTCAATCTTAAAAGCACAATCATAAAATGTGACTATTTTACACTGGATAATTTATGGTTGTTCATTTAACTCATATTGCTTCTATAGAACACATTTGTAACATTAATTACCATCATACGTGCATAGTTTATAGAAATATAAAATTATGGCGTTATATCTTACTTGTTGAATATCTTGGGTCGGTGTTTGTGTTGTACCAGCCCGAAGCTGTGGCGCCGTTTCTCATAGTTTCTTGATACGATGGGAGATCTCCCATATTTCCAATCGCACCGTTGCAATATCCTCCCATGGCACCGTGAGAGAATTGGGAGACTCCGTGTGGCATGTGGTATGTAGTGGCCACGGCGGCGCTGTGGCCCATAGGGTGCTGTTGTATGCCGGACTGAGTGACCTGAGGTTGTCGATAAGGTCCAAGCGGAGAAGCGAGGTTTCCTGCGCAGTCCATGCCACCGAACTTCTTGTAAGTCTCTTCGATGGGGCTCAAAATGTCTGTCACTGAAAAAGGCGTTGTGTGTTTTGGGCTCAATGACATGGTTTAGCCCTCAGGTAAATCTATGGAGCTCAGTTCAGCCTGTGCTGCTGTACCAGCCTCTTGGTCCACCCGAGATTCGATTGATTGCCTTGGAGAAGGAGGCGAGCCCTGGGTTCTCTTATCTCGGGTTTATAGTAACCAGTGGCCAGGTTTACGACAAATACTGGGCGGAGCAAAGCCTTAAGTGCAACGCCGCCCGCTTGATATTTTACCAAGACGATTATTGTAAATTTTGTTGCTTTCATATTAAGGAAGACAATTCTTCCATCAAAATGTTATATTTGACAAAAACACAATGACATGAACACATTAATGAGTCTTCTATAATAATTTTGGATAAAAGTTCGTCATATACACTGGTTGTTGGTTTATATTATATATAATATAATATATAGGCCTATATATTATATTATATTTTTATATTTAGCTTTATCTAGTTCTGTAAAATTCCCAGTATATTATCACAGATACTCTTAAATCTCCCTCTTGTTCAACATCCAAATGTATGCTCCTCGAGTGTTCTTTTGTACTAATAGGGAGGCACTTTGAAATAAGTGAAAAGGGTTAGGATACCTGTGGGGGAAAAAAGAAAGAAACTTTATGAGAGTAGAGATCGGGGCCAGGCTGGGCAATTACTTCGAAAACGAGCAATTCACATACAATTCCTTTGATTTTGATGATGGTCATTATTATCAACATTACGTGACACTGTATAATAAAATAATTATAAATATAAATTACGTGACACTTTGTAAGACTAACTCAATTTGGAAATGCATCGAATAAAGCTTTTGCTTTAAAACGGTATATCCTGTGCGGTGATTTTGGCCGGTAGCATGAATTTAATATACAATGTATAGTTTCATGGACAGTTCTCCGTCCATTGACTATTGTTCGAAATGTAAATGCTCTGTCTGTCCGTCCATTAGGCCTATTACAAATAGCAATCCTCTCCAACCCATATATTATCAATTTTTTATTATGCAAATAGCGAGACCTCTCGTACCCTTAGACCTTTAAGTCACAGAGCATGCCTGTGGAATACAGGGCACCACGTTAGCAAAGTAAGGTTGGTGTATTGTGGTTCAAATCACCCGAACGGTGTTACTGTATTAACTGGCAAATTAAATGCGTTGCGTACGCCTATAGGAGTCGTTGCCTGTTCTACAAGCAAGCTACTGGGAAGTAATGAGCATGCCATTATAGAAATGGGTTTCATTGAAGGTCAGTACAGATTCCAAGACATTGTCTTAAATGTTACGGCTTAATTATGGACAGGGCTCCCTGTAATTCAGTGCTCGTATTCTGAAAATATCAGCGATTCTAAATTAGTTTAAATGGCGAACCTCAGTCACTCATTTGATCTACATTATTTCGTGTAAAATATCTAAAATGCAAGAATTTCTTAAGCATTTGCATATATTATGACGTCAGAATGTATGCGAAATACTGACGGAAGTATCAGTTTACGATGTTCTAGTTCAGTATGGCCTTTTTTACATTCGTGGAAGAACTGTAGCACTTTATAACTAAATTCCTTTCCAATTTTAATTATACTTTATAAATAAATTTGCTGTATTTTATTTACCTTTAAAGTGATTAATTTCGATATGTAAATCATAAAAGTAAGCCAAGCCTTGCTGTTCGTAAACGTGTCTTCAGTTTCTCACGTTGAACGCAAACGTAATTGTCTGTACAAGTGAACCTTCGTTACCAAAGATGCAACAAAGGTCGTGGAGTGTAGAATTAATTTAATTGCCGTTTACAATAATCGATAAACCGAGTACCACATTATGAAGTAAATGTGTTGTCTGCAATAAGAATAAAATGGTAATGTCAAATGATGGTTATTTATATTTATTGTACAAAAGTATTTTGTGGCATCACAAAAAAGAGGTTACCAAACTTTGGTGCAGTTTATGGAATCTCTAACTCCGAAAATATCCTTGCAAATGCATTATACACATATTTGGCATTTATTTACTTTACACAATACATTTAAAACACTTGTAAATAAAATTAAACCGTAACTTTATACTTGTGACTGAAGGTCTTTTTCACAATAATGACCCCAGAGTCTTACAACAGATGTCAGAAAAAATCCGAGGTCAATGAAACACTTGAAACATCCCGCCATGTCTGCTTCAATAATGCGAGAGAGATTTTGAGAGGTCGCTGGAGGACCCGCGTGCTTGGGAGTAAAAGCTGGGGTCTTGAACCGACTGGCATCTACCTCGTACACCATGGATGGAAGTAAACTAAATTATGTAGTTTTGCGCCGTGAATCGATACTTGTGAACAATGATCTAAATGATCGATTTTAACCATTGAGACTTCATATGGAAGATAAATCATGGATGCTTCAACTAGAAATTATATCCTTGGAATTTCGACAGTTGCAACATATCTTCGGAATTGGATGTCCTTGAACAAATATGTGGGTGACCAATAGTGCTGATGTTATAGCCTATGTTAATTTATTTGTTTTCTTCAGCGGGCAACTACTTAATTATTACTTAACAAATGCACCTGCCAAATTTGGGATTAACCGGCTTTCTTAAATCGCCTAGAAGAAAATTACTATGTAAATTAATGAACAATTAGGCCTAAGGCATCGCCGAGTTTTCAGTAAGTAAAGATGTTTGTGCAATTTCTAATTTCCTGCAGTGGAAGTTGTAGAAATCCGGTTTCTAGAGTACATTCGTAAACCTAATATCAACACTTAATTTAAATGAAAATAAAAACAAAAAAACGGCAAGAAATTACAATAATTATACGTAAAAACAGCAATACTGAGGTCTGGCTTCCTAGATATTTTGTAGGATATTTCTTGGCAAACCCATTAATATATCGTACTGAAATAACTTTAATAGCTACCATTTCCCTTTTGTGATAGTTCTTATGTAAAACCCGTGGACTGAAACGAGATGTTTTGTTCTTGGATCTGAACGTTTTGTCCTATTCGGAAAAATAAATGCCTTTTTAGATGCAAGTGTACATTTGTAAATTTTTTTTATTAAAAATATACAAATTAGATTAAAAATACATATTGGATTTTATCAAAAATTGCCCTTGGCTTTGTGATGTACTGTCTAATACTATTTTTAATGACATTACATATTTTAACAGCAGCAAGCCACGCAAATGTTTTTCTCTTGGTTCTGCAAATAATTTACTCTAAACAGATGATTGAAGTATTTACGTATTATTACTAGTTATATGATTGACTTTATGTTAAAGTAAATGTATCTATCATCATGATATCGTTACTGTCGCTGAATATCGATTGTTTTATGGCAGAAGCATGTTTCTTAATTCAAACGCAAACTTGATGCAGCCTCTGTGCGAGTATTTATATTATGACATTGGATGAGGGATTTAAACATGAAGAAATACATATAAGTTTTTTTCGCTATTCCCATTGAGATCTCTATTTGGTGCTACCTAATTTATCAGCTTATTTTATTGCTCAACTTTAACTGCATGTTTTGCTTCATTTAAGGCTTTTTCATATTTGTATATGTGCAAATTTATGAAGACAGGATGAAGTTTATATCAAAATATAATTGTAAAAGGTATGGATAACTTGTGTGTAAAATTATGAATTACAGTTTAATTGTGGGTTATTAGACAGAGGCCTATATCCAACTCTGAGTTAATGTTTTAAATTGTTCCAAAAACATTGTTCGTTCTCAAACCAATCACAATCAAATGTAATAATTTTTTAAATAAACTCCGTTCTGATTGCGCTTGTGAATAATTTTGCTTTTCGGCATAGTTTAGAATGCATTCATATGCCGAAATCAGGTATCTTGGATTGTAACGGAATTGAAACAGTGTGGTTTTGTTTAAACGCAGAAACATTGATTAAATTAATGATGAAAAGCAACAAATCTAAATATATCAGGTAGTTTCAGAGTGGTTATTATTAGTAGTATTATTTAATTCACACTGATTCACAAATATTGGCCTTATTTGCAAAAAATCATTGTCCACTGTAATTATAAATATTGTTCAAACACTTTATACTGTGTTAATAACAGCTATTACTTGATAATTGATGTTAAAGTTTGCATTCTTTTTTCCGCGCTGATGTAATTATTTAATTTCTTGCTTTCCTCTCAGATTTCACCATTAAACGGTCCAGGTGAATATTCTTCCAGCAGCTCCATTTTAAATAGCGTGTACTTTCATCCAAGGAGGTCGAAGGTCCTCCGGAGTGCACCAAGTATGTGGTGGACCTCTTGAAAGACTCCTTTCTTCTGTGCAAGTTTTCATTCACTTGTAATTAATGTTTCTTAATGGGGGAAACGATGCTAATAGATTCGGGGCGAAAAAACAGGAGAAACGCAGTATATTTGCCTTATACCGCTGGGTTGTTTAACATGCAGGACTCCCGGAACATGGACACGTTTGAAGACATACGAAGCAAACCATTCAGTCTGTTTACAGAGAACACCGAAATTATGGCAATATGCCTTTACATTTATTTATTGCTCTCATTATTGGATTTTAAAAAAACACCAACGAATGGAATTTTGATTTTAATGGAGGTAAGGTTGAAACAAATTTTAATATACATACATATTTGCTTAGTTTTTTTTCTGCAATGAAATGAGCCTTCATGGCATTTGTAAGCCAACAAGTTTTGACGTAAAGAGCATAGGACTAGATAATTATAAAATCATTAAACCCTAAAATAAGATTCGAAGTATAACCATAGTGTTAAACAATACAGTGTTTATTCAGCGAAATATAAACCTTAACTTTAAAGAAAATCGTAATATTTTAAGACTATGCACAATGTACCATTTAAACGTGTTTTGTAATAATAAAAAACAGGATGTGATATGGATTTATGAATTTACATTTTTATAAAAATGTCAAAATCAGTTGTGTAGGCTATATTACGCCTAATTAATTTCGTCTCGGCTAAAGAAAAAATTGTGATTAGTTTAATGAATGAAAAACGGTGTAGTAGAGCACCGGTTGTTTAAATTTTTATTCGTTGAACTTGTTCCTGAAATTATTCAGTTTATCAAGAGAAACGTGATGTAAATTGTAAATTTGCAGTGATATTACTGGCTGTTCCGTATTCTCCTTTTTCCATAGCAATTATGTATTGTGAGTTTTTGAAATAGGCCTATGTCAAGTAATGTCCAACGAAACCCTAAACCATTAACGATAAAATGAAAAACCCCTGGCAGGTTACTTTCTCGGTTAGGCTACTGAATGTCTTTGACAATTTAAAAAGAATATGTGCTCCTCGTCATAATTAATGGATCCTGCGTTTTAAAAATAAATAAAATTGTAATACATTTTTTTGCTCGTTTGCTTTCCATTAGGATATTAACAGATTTTTTTTAATGTCGATTCAAACCAGTTTTATCTGATCACGACGGCGTAAATAGTATTCGTTTATAATCCATTGATAGAACTTTATTGCATTGAGACTTTTTGGAAACTGAATGCTTTTAAAAAGGTCGTAATGGGTTCCAAAGTGTTCCGTCCAGCCTCCTTCCCCATACGCATCTTGTAGCTAAACAGACTTCTCGTAAGTCTTGAAAAGGGGAATATTTGTTCCTATGTGACTGTTTCATTTGTAATAGTAAAATTTTGATTCAAATGGACCGGCACTTCTTTTATCACGGTATCTACGCTAATACACCCAAAGCTGGCTGATAATTATACACCTCTACTTAAGAAAATGAATAAGAATAAATCTTTGAATGGACCTTTGAAATACGGTGGTTGTAGTAAATAAGTAGGCCTATAGTAATTCAACGATCGAGCGTGCATGAGAGAGGGCATTTTGAGAGGGTAAAAACACACGCTGCTATGACGTGAGCCGTTTTCACCAGTACGCAAATAACCTTTTGGGAATTAGCGCTTCCGACTGACATATTCTGTTGATAAAGCCGAAAAATGAGCTGCTTTAATACCCACACAATCCACCCCCATCCATATCCAACCATTAATATTACTGCATAACAACATTACCTTTGTAGTTAATCATACCTGGGTGCATTAGTTGCATTTTTTCTTTGTATTTCAACAGGGATTTCACTATGTACTCGTGACATCAGAGACACAATATCATATATACTCCATGTATAGGCTACTGATCTGTTATTTAAACCAGTTATCTTTGCGTTCTTTAATTATTAATGTATTTTTTAAAAGTAAGATTCAGTAGGCTTCTAATAACTAAAGGTAAAAGCAGGTACTGATCATCCATCCATCCATTGGTACCCCCACCCCACAGACCAAAAACATATTGAAGTTAATGGGAGTTACCAAAATGTCGGGAAGTCTGAATGGTGTGTGTGAGTGTACCATGTGACGGGTTGGTGCCCCATATTCCTTAAGGCAGCACATGTCCCTTGTTTACTTGGGGGGGGTCTTCATGTTGTCTCTTGTGAGATGTATTAATTTTTTGCCAGGAATCTTAAAATAAGTTCATAGGTGTTCTCATGGCTTCTTATGTCCTTAGGGTGACTAAGTGGGTGTCACTGCTGCTTCTCGTCTTCAGGTTTCTCCATCCCCTCTCTGTGTGGCTGCCATCTCATACACTGGTTCCTTCCATTAGTCCAAAGACATACAGTTAGAGTCAATGGTTTCTCTAAGTTGCTCATAGCACCACATGTGAGCATGGTGAATTCTACAGCAAACACAAAAGATTTTACAGAGCATGTGGGAGAAACCCATCCTCTAACTGTTTTTTCTGCTCAGGGTGATGTGAGGTGGGGTCTGACAGAACAGGCAACAAGGCAGAGAAAACCCTGACAGGATGGCAGTGCAGCTTGACCAAATGAACATTTCAAACAAAACACACGTCATGTGGGGGGGTGCCGGGGGGGGAGAGAGACCCTGCAATTCGTGCCTTAAACTGGCTGGGATGAGCTCCAAACCCCCCCCCCCCCCTGCATGTGACAGAAATACATACTTCACTAAAAGTCATGTTCTCAATAAACTTCTTACCAACCAATTACACATCATTTCTCAATAAAGATGCAGCACAATACCTGGTTTACAGTTTATAGTAGTTTACAGTGAAGAGAACATGTATGTTTATACTGAGCGTACCTTTTGCCATGGCTTGCACATTTCATGACCATTTAGCTATTTTTTAGGAACAATTTTTATCTTTAAAGATCACACATTTCTGTACATGGTATCCAATCAGCTAAGACATACATACTAATAAATAAGAAATAAAATTAAATTTTTGGAAACATGCACTTATTTTGATTGCAAAATACATTATCTTTTGTTTGCAAAGTTCCCTGAAAAGATGATTTCTCAGTTGAAATTATTCTGAACATGGAAGCAGTGGATAATTTAAGAGGCACTTGAAGAAAACATGAATATTTACGGCTTGATCCATGCCTTCATTTCCATCCTTGACAACAAAGATTGGGGGTTTGCAAGAAGCAGCACTTTGTAAATGGCTGATCCTTTCTATCTTATACCAGTACTTCAGATGAAATATTATGATTTTCTTACATGAATAATGAATCTTGGAGGATAAAATATTGTTTGCTTTAAAATCACTAGCTTCACCTCTCATTCACAACATTCTGTGTCATTAAGATGCATTGTGCTAAACCAATAAATGATGAAAAATAGTGGGGCAAAATCAATAAATATTGTATATCTGCATTTAAAGCAGCAGTTTTGCTACTATACATTACAGAATGAAATATCCGGCTTTCGATTACGTAAAGCTTTGCGTAAAGAATAATACGTAAAGCTTTTCTTTAAAAAATAACAGAGACAAACATAATTATTTGTTTTCTTCATTATTAAAAGACATGTACTGCAGTTTTTTAGTTTACTTTCAAAATATGTGGATAGTAATGAAAACAATTAAAAAAAAAAATCTTTCTGACACTATCAGCTACTTGCATAGATTTAATTGACTTGGATATTTATAATCAGGAAATATATATAAAAATGATAAAATCGTAGAGGTCTGTCAGTACTGGTGAGGAGAAACATCAGGCATGTTTGAGGCTGACTTATATATGCACATATCATATATGACATGGTAGATTTTTCCTACAATATGATTGTTACTTGGCTGTCACATTTTGCTTTTCAGGAAAATTCAATGACACAGAAATTGCTGACAGACTTTTCCTCTTTGGAATAATCATGACAACTTCAAAGATCCAGCAGGTCAAGAAATTCACTGTAGAGCTGCAATGAAGAAAATTTTCTGAAGTGTAAAACAGAATAAACTGGAGAGTGACTATGTAACCTGCAAAGTACAGTGGTACCTCAAAACTCGAACTTAATCTGTTCAGAACTTGAATCCTAAAAAGTTAGTTTCTGATCAAATTTTCTCCATAAAAAATAATGGAAAACCAATTAATTGGTTACCGGCTCAAAAAAATTACACCGAAATTTTTTTGTTAATGGCTTCCAAAACGATAACTATATTATCCCAACATTACCCCTGTCCTGCCCCTCCTTCTGTGTGCCACGCCCCCTTTTTAACCTGTGTGGGATCCCCATGTGATCAGCTGTTTCTGGTTTTTGTCATTAGTCCTCTGTATTAAGTCCGCATTTCAGCTTATTTCCCTAGTCTGGTCATTGCGTTCAATTTGTTTACGGCGCTGTCTTAAAGCAAAGCATTCTGATTCTGACACAATGCATTACGGTTAGATGCATTGTGACCTCTCACCCAGCTGCACAAACTGGAACCGCCTCCGGGACGACACACCTTTGCCCTTATTGGTTGAAGAGTTAGTTACATGCATAACGTTTGTATCGAAGGCAGTTCTGATGCGTAATCTGCTATTTCTCCCGAATATCACATTATCTAGTGAGAACTGGTTTTCAGTTAATTTACCTGGTAAAATAATATTTAAATAAATGACATAAATGCTCTAATAGTACACGTAAGTTAGTGGTTTATTTATTTTTAGTTACTATAATGTTGCGCTGCTTTATTTGCTTAATTGTCCAGTCTGTGAAGAAGGCATTCAAGTAAGAATTGCATTGTAATATGACTTATTTCCTGGCGCGTACAATTTATATTAGGTCAGCGTTCACGGTTTGACTGGATATTCACATCAAGTTGTAAGTTATACTGGTTTGTTCGACTTTCAAGAAATAATGTTTTAAAAAGTGAGTACCTCGGTTCTCAAACTCTAGTGAGTTCGAGAACCGAGGTACCACTGTACTGTACTAAACACATTTAAGCACGTTTATCAAAACAGTAATTTGTAAAGTAAGAAGATTTAATGTGCCCAAACATTGTGTAAAGTTAAAAAAAAAAAAGTGTTCTGCCCCAATGGTCTGCTCCGTTCTGTTATGATGTGCGGTGCTGGCAAGCGGCGAAATGACGGAAGGTAGCCAGGAGTACGGGTAAACGTACTCGGGAGTGAACGGGGGAACGCAGGGGCCAGGAGAGAACGAGGGAACAAAAGGAGGTGGAACAAATGGAGGAGGGGCGAAAGGACCCCAGGGCACCCGAAGGCCCCCAGGCAGAGGACAGGCAGGGACCGGAGGAGTCGCAGGCCAGGGGGAGCCAGGAGCTGGAGGGGGCCACGCAGAGGCCACGGGGATGGGTCGAGGGACCCCAGGAGGAACCCAGGAGGCAGCCGGAGGGAACACCGGTAGTGGCGGGCAGGAGGGGGAAGCCGAAGACAGCGAAGGCATATCCGGAGAAGCCCAGGCGGAGCGGGGGGGGGCCTGGAGGCAGCCGACGAGGAGCCGAAGGAGGGCCTGAGGACCGGCACCGAGGCACCGGAGTGAAACCCGGCGGCGACCGGCGACCATGAGCCGGAGGACCCGCAAGCAGCCAACGGGCAACGTCCAGGGGCCGCACGGGCACGGCAGAGGGCGGGGCGGGGCGGGACGGGAGGGACCCGGACCCTCCTACGGTGCCCCCTACCCTTCCAGGACACCGAGAGGCGGGAACCCCGTTAGGCTCCACCACTCTGGGGCACCGGTGGTCGTTCCGAGTGTCCTACCGGATCCGGGGAATGCAGCCATCGGATCCCCGAGGGGTCCCACTTGAGCTCCTCCTCTTCTGCCTCGAGGGGAGGAGCGAGGGCATTGTCCGGGACCTCCTCGGGGACACAGTGTACCGGGCTGGACAGGTCCCGGGCCGCTGTCGCCGCAGTCTCGGGCCGACTAGGCATAGGCAGGGCCGCGGGTGGAACCACAGGTGGAGCAGGAACCGGTAGGGCCACAGGCCGATCAGGAACTGGAAGGGCCGCGGGTGGTGCTGCAGGACAGTCCTGAGCAAAAGGGACAAGAGGGGGCCACAATCCCCCCCAAAGGCACGCACTCCCGGCGCGTCCCAAGAGGGGCACGACGTAGCAGCCACGGGAGCTGCAGCACCAGCGGCTGCTGCGGACAGGGCCACAGGACAGTCCTCAACAGAAGGGATCGCGGGCGGGGCTGCGGGACGAGCAAGAACCGGGAGGGCCGCGGGACGAGCAGGAACCTGGAGAGCCGTGGGTGGGGCCGCGGAACATTTCTCAACCGGAGGGACCGCGGGCGGGGCCGCGGGACAGCCCGGAGGGGGCCACCACCCCCCCCAAAGGCACGCACTCCAGGCGGGGGCGCAGAAGATGGACGGAGCAGTGGCCTCAAGCGCAGCAGCTGTAGGCGAAGGTGCAGGCGTGGCAGCCTCTGGAATGGCAGCTGCGAGCAAGGGTGCAGGCGTGGCGGCCTCAGGAGTGGCAGCTGCGGGTTCGGCAGTGGGCTTGGCTGCGTGCTGGGCGGCCTCGGGTGATGCAATAGCAGTCAGTGGAGGCGCCTCGCAGCCCACTTCAGGCAGCGCCAGCGGTGGCAGGTCAGGCGCCGGCCGTTCGGGCACTGCCCCTCTAAAAGCCCTAGGGATCCGCGGGATCGCGTCGCTCGCCAGGCTGATCCGCTTCCACACACCACGGAGGCAGTCCCAGGCGGTAGCGGTGTCAGCCCACGCGAACGCGGAGCTCCCTTGCCTTTTGTCGTCCTCCCCGGCGGGGGGCTAAGCAAGCTACCGTACCTGTAATTAAACCCCATATTCTCTGATACCCTGACGTCTGCGCCTTTGTCTCTGTTCTGTCCCCTCCCAGCACGACAATATTGTTATAATTAAATGTATTAATGGTTTATTATTATTATTTAAATAATTAATAAGAAACCTTTATTTTTAAATGTATTTTATATAATAATTACTGTTATTATCTATCATTGTCTAATGTATTTTTATATATGTATTCAGATAGTGTAAACATGCACAAGGCTATCACAGTGAATGCGAGGCTGAGACTGAAGCATTGTCCATTGTTTCCGCTGAGAGATGTGCTGCGTGGCTCATTTCCCCGCGCGCTAGTTATCTTAGGTTGGCGTTGATGGTTCAACTTCTGAGATTCAGATCGAGTTCTAAGTAATTTTTGTTTTCAAACTGGTTTGTTCATTGGTTGAGTCTGAATGAATTTGAGAACTGAGGTACCACTGTATATCAATGCTCTGAATGTTGGTAGCAGATGTGGAAAACCAGTGATGATGTAGATGAACTCAGTCATCAAAACAAATACATATTTGGGCTGGAAAACCTGAAAAGTAAGTAATACTGGTTTATATACATATAGATATATTTATATTTGTATTTGTTTTGGCATTAATTTGAGAGCACACAATATTACCACTTTTATTAATAATAATAATCCTATCAAGAGTACTGTCTATAATGCAAGATTATATGTGCCATTGAATATATATGTTGAGAAAAAAAATACTTTGCAGGATCTTTCAGTGCTCTGTCTTGGATGTCACATGTTTGAATCTTTCTGTGTGACACTGGCCTCCAGTGTACAACCATTTGTAATGATGAAATCCTTGGAGGCCAAGGAGAAGTTCATAGTGGCGACAACTCAATCAAATCGATTCCTGGAGCTCATTTTTCAAAAGGGATTGTCATGATTCAGTTTGTCAAACCACACAAACACTCAGGTCATGAAGATTAATTGAGCTTTCGCCTTCTACACCCATTTCCCCTTGGAGAGAAGATTGAAATGATTGCTTTCATCATATCTGAGGACAGTGAGGCTAAATTGTTAAGAAGACAATGCAAAAACAAACATGAGCTAACTTAATAAATGTATTACCCAGGCTAAACATTCCTTCCTTCCTTCCTTTTACCCATCCAACCATCCATCCATCCATCCATCCAGCTATCCATCCTCAACTTGCTTCTGCTGAGTCAAGGGAAGTGGCTCCGGAGCCACTGTCAGGCAGCACAAGGCATTTAGCTGGACACAACCTGGACAGGACCAAATTCAGGCATCACTTGTAAAATACGATTTTTCTCTGTGGGAGCACCTGGAAAACAGCAGCCTTTTCATCCAACTTTTGATGTAAATGGGGTAAACAGACAGGACTTAAATTTCTCAAACTCTCTGTTCACCTAATAACTTTCCTTTCCATTTAACATTTTTAAAAAACTCTGGTTGGATCTATGGAGTCACCACATTCTTTTTCCCTGAATGCAATGCCCCAGTAGCTCAGAAGCTATGCACTAATCAGACTTACTTAAGCTTCTGTTTTAAAGAGCTTTTCTTTCAGGGTAATATCCTCCTCTCATGACAGACATCACTGTGCTTCTGGAGTATTTGGGAGAGACAGAGGGACCCTTTCTCAAAAGGGGTCCAGACCAGCAGGCACCAGCAGAGTAATGTGTTGCAGGTACTGGAGCATACTGAAGTTCTGGCCCTATGTATTGTGAAGACTGGACCCAGTCTCAGTGACCTTTGGCATCCATCCAGAATGTCTGACACACGTCAAGCCACAGAGAGTGTGTCGGTATCCTCTATGGTCGTAGAATAAATGTTCCACAATTGTGCTTATCCGACAACGGAAAGTCGAATGATCATCAATGCCACATTACGCTGCTTCCTGATCGGGTAAAGCAGCTAACGAGCAATTAGTGACATGAGCACTTGCACAAACTAGAACATCTGTTCTCATAAAGCGGAAATGGGTTCGGTAAAAATGAAAAACATCAGCAATCTTATGGCATGCATGCACATAAGATGCATTGGAGGCTAAGGATAACAATAAAAGTTTCTTCCAATTTTTTAAGAGCTCTATAAGCTGAAATCACTAATTTGCAGGATAGTAAGGGCCTTATAATTGAAAACGAAATTTATGTAGTAAATGAGTTTAATGATTATTTTTCATGGGTCTCCACAGTGGAGAACACAAGTAACTTACCACCAATTAGTAGAAATACAGCGTCGTGTATGACAAATATATGTATTAGGGGTGTGCAAAGCATATTTGTATTTGTATTCATTATTCGTTAGTTGTATTTACATTATAGTGCAGGAACTATTCTTTAAGTATATACATATAATTACAAACTCCAAAAGATATAATTAAAGAATACTTACACTTCTAATTGACATTATAGTGTAACGCAAGAAAATGGAGTTTTACGCCTATTTTGAATTTTACTAGAATACAAATTCAAATACAAATACTTTTTTCCCCTCTTCATTAAGAAAGACAGAGTAAGAACATAAGAACATAAGAACTATACAAACGAGAGGAGGCCATTCGGCCCATCAAGCTCGCTTGGGGAGAACTTA
>JABFDZ020000056.1:721253-763730 GCA_019775955.2 Pollimyrus isidori | reverse complement strand
GGGGGGGGGGGGGGGGGGGGGGGGGGGGGGGGCGGTAGTATTGGAACTATTCCCCCCTCCCAGCTTAAAAAAATAGATTGGCGCACAGTGTGCTTTCCATTTTCATTGGTCCATGAGTGGTGCCAATCAAACAAAGTGAAACTTGACGTCTTCCATCTTTATGGTGAATGCTGATGGAACTATGTGTACTACATATGTTTTAGACATGGAATGACACCTGCATAGGTCATTATGGGCTGGTGCGAGGCTCAGCAGGCTGGGCCTCCCTGCCTGTGATCAGACGGGCACCGTTCATGTCTGGCCTCAGCAGGATGCTTATAGCCCTGTGTGCCCTTGAGTGAGGCCCCTAACCCCCAGCTCCCTAGGCATTGCAAGGTGGCTGCCTCTTCACTGGGACCACCCAAGCACGCTCTGAGTTGTATGGAGAACAGGATTGGGCAAAGGGAACTTTCTGACAGGGATCAATAAAGTATTACTGTTCTATTATCTGTCAGATTCTGCCATATACAGATTGTGTTCCATTCTGATAAGGAGTTATTCTCTACTCTTGTGCTGTTGAGGTCGTCGTAGCTAATTCCATGTGGTGAATGAATGTCCCTCGTCATTGAAGAGAAGAAATAGCTGTATTATTTGGTTATTCATGTGGAAAGGCATTATGGCAACAGGAATACTGCTGAAAAGGTGGAACCTTAAGGTATCTGGGAATGAATTTAAATCAAGCAGAGGAGAAACCATAATGTGAAGAACTTTGCTCCATTATCTTGGTCTCATTGTCCCACTCATCGTTCTCGGTGGTTGTCTTGTCTTGTCTGTGTGATAAGTTGTGACCAGCTGTGAAACTTTCATCCTCACCAGAATACAAAAGTTAAAAACACCCACAAATGAGGCAAAAAGTTGAAACTTGTTTCAAATGAATGGTATCAGATTTCTAAAGGATCTGGGGTGAGGACTTTACAGAGAAGGACAAGAGGGAACAGTCTGGACTTGCTGTCAGGAGCCTGTTGAAAGTAACGGATATGACTGCAGTTTTCTGGGTTACAGCTGTGGCTTAAAATCCTACAAAGATATTGAAAAAAAGAGTAAAACCATTTATTGTGGAAGCCATTTATGTATTAATGACAATTAACACATTAGGTTAAAATAATGACTGTTAAATCGCAGCTTAATTTAGCACATTATAGTAAACATAGAAGTTAAATTAAGTCTCTTTGGCAACCACACAATGGAAGAATTATAGCGAATAACTCAGTTTTTCCCATCTCAGTAGGTAATTCAAGACGATAGGTCGACTCAAGACAACTGCATACGGCACGATGAAAACCAGAGCCATGTTGTGACATCAATTCTTGCTGTCTTATGGATGTCAGTACCATCCCCATGCTACTATGCTGGTAACACTGACATATATCAAGTCCACCTTTGTGTTGTGACACACAAGGTTTCTATAAACCCATTTATCTTAAAAGGAGACCTGTCAGGGAACATATACTTCCCCTATGGCTGACACAAGCAAAGACTCTCTCAGTCTTTCTCTTATTTCCTGCACTCCCCAGCCTTCTGAACAATCTCTCAAAGTGTCCTTTTCCTCCAGTGGACTGCGGTTCAAACAGGGCGATCAGTATTGATTGCAAAACAAAATCACTAAGGGCGCATCTGAAATTAGTGAGGGGACACAATACCTACAACCATGCTGCATTATGGACTGATTCACTTCCACCCAAGGATGCACATTATTAATTTCAGCATACTATGTACCCATATGCAGTATTGTAAACCCAGGGCTGAGAGTGATTACGAGAGTGCAGTGTGTTTTGGTGACATCAGAGGAGAAAGAGCTGCACTTATGCCTGACAGCTGTATGCTTGTGGTATACAACCTGGCTCACATCTATGTTTCTTAAGACAAAGGAATTTGTCAAATAAATGTAAATGCAAATGCCTGTGTAACCAAAAGATGTCACAAGGTCATTGTAATATTTATCTGTTTAATGGTGATTTTAACATGGGGATTCATAGTTTTTCTCACTATATTTCCAGATATCTTGACTGAATTTAGTTTTGTGCAATCTGCTCTCAGCTTTCATCTGTAACCTAACCCACAATGACAATACTGTGTGTTTTAAATACATGATTTGGCACCGAGTGTTTTAAAAGCAATTACTTTAACATGGCAACCATTTCTAATTTTTCCCCATTCTTGTTCACGCTTCCATTAATGAGCTGCTGAGAGAGAAAAAACAAGAATCTCAGCACCTGCTGGCGAGTGACACCTTTGATTTATGGTGTTGAGGCAGGTGGTGTTGAGGCATCACAACTTCAGGGTTGCAGATTCTAGTCTGGTGCTGACCAAGTGAGTGTGGATGCACACTTTTCTTCCCATAGTCAAGACCAGCGTTTGACTCTGAGCGTATGTGCATGTGTGGGTGTGTGTGGTGAATCTCCTGCTATCCTGTTCACCATGCTTCCTGCCCTCATGTGTCCCATGTTTCTTCCTGATAAGTGCTAAACCATCCTGGCTGTTTGTTGGAGATTCACGCTGTCTCTTCTTCAGCTGGATGGTAGATAAAGTCACCCTGGACTTATAAAGATGGGCAGTGAAAATAAACATCTCCCACAACAATGTTATGGATGTCTTGGTATTTACTGTTCAAACATTTCCAGAGCAGATGGAATTCCCCTCCCAACAGACAGATTAAAAACACACATACTGACATGCAGCCGCCTTCACATGTTAGACTCTCAAGGTTAAAGAGGTGACACCGATCGAAAGAAAAAAAAACCCATGATTGGAAAACATCTGACCTGTTCCCAGCAAAGCGAATTAGGTTATTGTTGGATTTGCCATAAGTAAGTGTGACCTGTTTTTGGGGAAACCGCCACAAATATTAGTTTTGTTATTTTGTTACTTTAATCCTTTCTAAGTGACCCGTAGCAGGGTCATAGTACATTGCATGGCACGATGCATGTGAGGTTTAGAGATGACTCCAGTACTCACATAAGACCAAGAAAAGGATTCATATGACCAAACTCCTTAGTGTCCTGTAAGCTTCTGAGTTGCATTAGAGTACCAGACACCTCAAAACTGGGGCACTTAACTTCAGAGGCTATTTTAATACTGGAGTGGAGGGGATTTACGCAAGGATGTGCAGGGGGGTGCCGGAGTACCTGCCTCTTTTGCATGAATGATTGAAAGTGCCTCATTTCTGAATCCTGAGTAACTCTTTAAGAATGTTACTGAGGAGGACATTTCACCGCGTGCCTGTTCTCCATTACCAATGATCACACCCCACAGGTACACTCTGCATAAGTCGCTGCACACTTTATTGCATTATTGAGCTTGTGTATAGTTACGCATTTTCACCAGGAATGCTGAACCGATACGACTTGTATGTTATTCTATATTATGCAGTAATTATGTTTTGTTGTGTAATATTTTGTAGTATCAGAAGCTGCAAGGAATTAAGAGTTTTCAAATACATTAAATGAAACATTTATAAGCTTAATACATTTATGAAAGTATGTTAATGCTAAGCGGCATATAGTTAACAATATGTGCAATGGATACATATGTAAATAATACCTAAATCTGTGTTTTCTAAGTTGTCATGTATGTTGATGTAGGGTATACAGTATTTGTTTGTATTTTCAACACACAGTGGGCTTGCATGGTCTGGATTACATTACATTTCAGTCTGTATTGGGACTGGAGTCTGCCATTTAGTCCCCTGCTATAAGCTAATAATAACAGCCGATATTCAGGATTGTGCCACAAGAATGTTGTGGGCCACAAGGAAATCCTCGCTGGTTGCCTGTACAGTAGCCTACTTTGGCCTTATTATAACCATATATGAAATTAGCTTCATTTCTGACGTAGAAGGTCTATAGTTCAGTTTTTTTATTTATTATACTCCTTCATATACTATGCTGTCAGTGTGACAGACTGAACAAAGTTTAATCCATTTTCCAACTACTTAACTATTATGTGGTGGTTGGCCACAAAATTTAAAAAATAATAATCTTTACTGTGGTGGCATGGTGGTGCAGTGACACCACTGAGACCTGGGTAAGAGTCTCCCCCTGGGTCACATGTGTGTCGAGTTTGCATGTTCTCCCCGTGTCGTAGTGGGGTTTCCTCCGGGTACTTAGGTTTCCCCCCACAGTCCAACAACCTGCTAAGGTTGATTGGAGTTGCTAAATTGCCTGTAGGTGTGTGGGTGTGCTTGTGTGTGTGATTGGTGTGTGACTGGTGTGTGATTGGCTGGTGTGTGAGTGTGCCCTGCGATGGGCTGGCCCCCCATCCAGGGTTGTTCCCTGCCTCGTGCCCGTTGCTTCCGGGATAGGCTCCGGACCCCCCTCTATCCAGTAGGATAAGCGGATTGGAAGATGGATGTACTTAACAGATTTATTTGTTATACATGATGGGGTAGTTACTTGATTTTTTAATAGATCCAGCGACAACTGAGCAATCAGCTCGACAACAGAACAGAGCTCCAAGCAATGGGCCTTGCAGCACGAAAATCAGTAACTACAGGAAACGATGTCATGAACTGAAGTCACGGTTCGTCCGGAGAATAAAGCAATTTATATGGACTTTCTCTCTATTAGTATTCGAGTATTTGTGGAAAAGGATCAAACCTCCCCGAATAAAAAAAGAGAGATGAGTAGGTAGCTTATAATACGGAGAGCCTGCGGGCTTCTGCAGGAACCGCAGTTCTTTAGATTTTTTTCAACAGTTTTTGAAGTTTAGCTAATTTAATGTTGTGAGGTTGAGTCCCAGCTGACTGCTTACAGGAAGCAGGGAAACCACAGCATGCAGAATCCTTCTGCTAAAGAAATTAAAAACCATTTGTTTAAATTTTAATGTCTGTATAATCCAGAAAGCACCATAATATCTTACAGATAAACATAAAAAATACACCATTGCGTATTATCTTTTCATAACCAATAAGATGACTGATTGACTGATAAGGCAGACTATAGGGCAGAAGGTAGAGCATTATGCTATTTTACACTCTTTAAAGTTGTCTCAGAAAATATCCTGGGTGCCACCCTCAGCAGCCAGGTCAGTACCCACTCCTCCAGGAGCCACAGATGGTCCACAGTTTTGCTCCCTCCCAGCTGCCTGCTGTGAGCTGGAGGCGATGGGAGAGAACAAAAACATGTACTGTCTAGGGGACCCTGAGGACTGGATTGAGAAACACTCATTCTGCCATGCCATATAATTTCTGGCAACAGAAAAATGAAAGACCCCTCTTTACCATATCTAAATAATCTGCCTGTTTTTTAAAGGCTCACTGTGACAGTATCAGTGTTATTGATAGTCATTGTGGGTTAGGTTACAGATTAAGGCTGTGAGCTACTTAAACGCTTGGCCACGTTTCTCTAATCCAAACTATTGGAATGCATTTTCTAACTGGGCGTCCTAGCGGATCCCTTCATATGGTCAAAACTGCGACTGTCCATCTTCGACCCCCTTGCATGCATATCTCTGTCTGAACGATTTCAATCCACTTTCAACACGTGCAGTTTATTAAACCCTCTGATCATGTTCTGCTAAGCGGTTAAAGTTATTGCCAGGTCGCCGCGTGTAAGAACGGCTAATCCAAAACCATGGCACTACGCTTTTCTAAAGTTCCCCCGCTTTCCAACTGTTCGCACTTGGTAAATTAACTATCGGTAAATGTAACGACTGAATAATCAAGCTCTCATCTGATGTATTGTAAACTGAATTTTTTTTTTACTTAAATTTTGTAATTTATTATATTAACTCTAAAATTAAGAGTTATAAAGTAGCCTAACACACCGTCGAAAAATATACAACGTTAACTACTGTTAGTAACTAGCCTATTATCAGTGCCGTTGGGTTTATATCAATTATTCATTAACTGAATGTATTACATATTTAATTACAGAACGTATCTATGAAAATAACGTTTTTTTATAGACTCACTGTGTCTTTCTATAGTTCTATAGTACTCTAGTATTATGTTTTGGCGTTAATATAATCGCACACAAGCGTGTGCGGCAGTGTTTTAGTAGCCTAATAAAAAGCAACTAATTCTGGGATATTAAATATTAAATTCTATCAGATGTCAAACAGAAAGATTTGCTTTATACCTGAACCTAGAAGATATTAATTCGACCAAGCACATTGATTTTCCTAAGACAAAAATCAAACATACATCACTGATTTATATTCAAATCCATGTTCTATTTTATTTAAAAAAAAGAAGTAATTTTCGCGAATTGTTTCGAGTTCACGATAAAAGGATGCTGACTTTTAATTGGAACTAGTATGCAAATGATTTAACCATGTGTTCCTTAAGAGTACGATTACAGCTCTGGAATATAAACTACACCGTTTATACAAAAATTCTGCGACCTTGTTGTAGTAAACAGTATTACACCAAATCCCGTACAAGGCAATTGCACTCAAAATTACTCAAAATTTAATGCTAAATTTGGCATCTTAAAACCTAGAAACGTTTTACGATTATTTCTTTTTAAATTGTTGTCTTTTGTTAATTCTTTTACTTTATATATTTCACGCACACTTCAAAACGAAGTTTTAAAGAGTGACCTCGAGAAGAGCTACTGCATGCATGGTAACAAAAAACTCATTATAAAATTTTTTAAAATTCTACCAAATGTACACTTAGCCTTTACATTCATCAGTACGAAATTAAAAACGACTGCACAATAATTATATATAAAACACATACAGAAATACATAATGCGTTTTTATTGTACATTATTGGGATATAGACAAATAATATATAAACATTTTTGGAGAAATGTAGATAATACTTGCATGGTGCAAGTATTGCTTTTAAATTAGGGCAATATTTTTATGTCAGATTTAATAATGAGTGACTGAGTGATAGTATATGCAGAAAAGAAAAGCTGCACATAGATATGTAGATTTCGATTTATTTTCCAACGTAAAACACTACTACTAAAAATAATAATTTCAGCCATGCAAGTACATTTCATCAGTACAGTTCTCTAAATCATTTTAAATGGCTATCAGTAAAACTTGTGATTATTCTCAACGCGTGTATGTGTCAGTGATAATTCGTCTAGGATTTCCTGCTGCAAAATTTAATGAAAAAATAACACTTTCATTTCATTATTCATTGTTCTTTTCTCATTCCCGTTATTTATCAGTTTGGAGGTTATCTTAAGTAATGTAATCGGTAAACGAATATTATACTTTATACTTATTACCCAACTAGGAGAGAATAATGTGGAGATAAAACGTATTTATCGAAACTTTAAAAAAAACGATAAAAATGTAACTACAATGAAAGGGAAAAGGTTTTCTGTAAATCTAGAAAGATGCAGTTCCTAAGATTCACTTTTTAACAAACACTTAATGCACGCGCTTTATTTCTGGTAGGGCCTAAATGACGCATTATAATTGGATTGGATTACTAAAGCAAAATATAGCACTTTCGCTTTATACATATCCTCGTAGAAAAGGTCATACATACATACATAGGCTACATACTTATTTAACAATCCACCTTAGAGTTTCCCACTGTGATAACCTTGTTATCCGCGTTCTTTATGAAGGAATACAAATGAAACAGGCCGGTTGCATAGGTTGCATATAGAGAAGGTACATTCGAAAATTTCGTGTTCTAAAGTAATGCCACACCTGCCCCTTGAAAAGAAGGCAAAAGAACTGTGAATACTATTACAACTTTAATTAAAATACATTACATTAAATCATATGTATAAAATAAGGTCAGTGGTTTGGCTCTTGGCCGTTTATTTAGTTTAATATTTTTAAAAGATGAAGAAGATTACAACGCAATTATCTTGATCGATTTAACGTTTTTGTATAATGCAGAAGATTAAATTTATATTAAATATGTCGCATCAATTTATATTTATAATGGTATATTAATTATTTGATTTTGCCGGAGAATGATTCATATTTCAAACTTACTATTATTAATACAACGTATATGTCATGCAACCTGGAGCTTCGTGTTATGTTATCGATGATTACACAATAAATTGGAGTCCTCCATCTCCGTGTTAAAATCTCGCTTGAAACTGTTAGACTTCAAGAATACGTGCATGACTTCTTATTGCAATTGATTGGCTTTTTTAGTGTTAAGAACCAAGCATCAGTGATACCAAACAAGATAAATCGGTCGCCTCGTAAAACAAGCTTGACATTAGGGCTCCGTTGCCTTTTCTTCAGGCAGGTGCACACAATCACACATAATGCAGTTATTTTTCATTTGCGATGCTTATGCTATCTTTTGCTTATTAGTTATAACACAATATTCGAGTGTATTCTTGCAGTCTGGATAATGATTTGACGTCGTAGTATTGTTTTCAGAGTTTAATATTAAATGTGATCTTTGTAAGTCACCTGGTACATTCACACAAAACATTGTTATGATCTATAGCCTACTCTCGGCTCCATAAGTAATATGTTAGAGTAGCTTCAAATATTGAAACGAAGCAACACTCATTTGGCAAACCAGACCACTGTAATTACACAATATGATTATGATTATATGATAATTATAATGATTATATAATAATTTGTCGTTTATTAAAACAGAGACTTGTGCAACTATTGTCTAAAAAGATATGAAATATTAATAGAATATCATTAAAATGCAGTATTAGGCTTTTATGTAATCATACAATAACCCTGTTCTAGATATGAAAACATGCAAGGATGATTGTGTATTAGAATAATAAAGACAAGAACAAACAACGAGGGTTTAACTAAAATGTTAAATAATGTCAACAAAAATGTTAAATAAACGCCTAGATTATATTTTAAAATACAGCTTTTGTCAATTGGCCAAAGATTAGCTATAGACGCATTGCCCAACCATTTATTCGATAGAATAAAGAGATCAGGCCGGGTCCACGAAGTGGCCTGTGGTTTTAAATACGTGGGCAGCCCAGTTGCCACCCCTCATCAAAACATATAAACGAAATACAGAGCATTTAATTATAGCGTATCTCCAACTCAATTGCGAGATGTTTGACAGATAATGCTCGCGAACGGATAATGCAGGGATAATGCCCCCCCTCCCACTACCCGGCTGCAAAATATTACCCCATTGCCACTTATTCTACTATATTCTGTAGAATATGGCATACGTTTAAAATGAAAGGATAAGAAACTATGCATCAAACTATGCATGTTAAACGGTAACAAATTACCTCGCAAATAAGACAACCAGTTGAGTCCTATTTTGATTAATCCAGTCAAGCGCTTAAACATTACAATTAAAAAATATGCCCATACCTTATACTTCTGTGTATAGTTATGCCCCATTGAAATTGCACACTATAATGTATATGTGCCTGAACTTATGTCTTCTGCCAAAGTTTTTCTTACTTGCTAGAAGACCTCCGATCTCCAAAGTGAGCTTGACGGACATGTTTTGTGCAGTTCACATGTATGCCAGAGGGGGGCGACTCACTTTACCGAGGCATGTTTACCAAGTTTACGTGTGAACAGGAAACCTTGGCTTTAAATAACTGCGAGTCTTTTTAACTTGGTATGCTTGCAGCCGATAAGTGCGACACTTTATTAACATAATTAGTCGAGGTTGATTAATAGGTTTATTATGCTATTATTTTGATGTATGCTACTTCGAAATAAATGGCAATGAAGATAGTACGATCACACCATCTTCCTGTTTAAATACTAATGTACGTTATTGATGGCGTCTAGATACAATAATACAACATTATGGCTGGTTGATGTATCCCTAAGCTTCCACAAGGTGTTTCCTGACATACGCATTGAGCCAGCAAGAAACGGGACAATGGAGCAATTGTTACTGTTGGTTAAGCCAATAAAGTTTTTTATGTGACAGATATCAATTAATATTTTTTTCTAAATACACAGCACTGACCGTGTACACCGCAGGTGCCCCACTGAAATCAAAAATCGATGAATAGGCTATATATCTAAATGTGCCAAACCACTCTTTTTTTCTCATATCAACTTTATTCTTCTGGATTAACGAAGGTTCGATGTTAAAAATCTAACGTTGGTTGCATTTTAGGAAATTAATAAAATAAAACAAATGCGTTCTCATTGTCTTTAGTGATCCGGCACGTTAAAGGAAGCTTAATTGAAATTATTTGCCATTTAAACTATATTCTATAGTAGGGAAATTTGCTTAAAATATAAATAAATAAAAACAAAAAGTGCATAATGCACTAGAAAGTATTAATAAGGTTTACCAATTATTACTATTTTTTCTAGTATTGAAGAAGCAGAGCTGTCCTTGGACTTTAAGTATTTAAAGAAATCACAGACAGAAAATTCGATTGTTCTGTTATTTCAGCGTCAGACGTAAATTCGCCTTAAATTCAGATTATATCGGCTGAGAGAATTAAAGCTTTCAAAAATTCATTAAAATAGTTCTATGTTTTGTAAGACAGCAGATGACGACCGAAAGAACTTTTCATAGGCTCCTGTTTTTCTTTCAAAATTCGATGACTTTATCATTTAGGGTTTTCAAAAAATTGAAAACTTGACACTGTTGAAGCTTAAATTATTATTGGCATACAGTTGGTTTTATGGAACTGTTTCATATTCTCCGTGTCTTTTTATTTTGGTAAAGAATTTCGTATATTTTATCAAACATACAAATATACAATATATAAACACGTGCATTCAAGCAAAAAATATGATTTATGACGTAGGCCTATAATATGGTAATATGTTACTGGAGGCCTTTATATGACCTTTAACATTCGTTTATTGAGCCAATTTTTTGAAGAAGATGCTATTTTTAAAACATTAGTTTCACATTAAGACCAAGCGCTATGATTATTTAACTTACTCTGTGAGTACAACAGTTTAGGCCGTTTTAAAGAGGTTTAACTGCACATACCGGAATGAATTGCGTTTGTGGGGAACAGCCTATCCTTGGTGCTGGGGACCAATGAAATCAAACAGGAGATTTCCGCCTAACCAACCAGACTGACGCGGAGGCGAGTCAAATTAATTCCAGTAAAAAGCTGCCGCTGGAATAGACAAATTTGAGTTTTTCGGATAAAGATCACCTCACTCTTTTTGTCCACGACTGTTGATTTCAAGGCACTTTAAAAGTGTGAGCGAGGTGCACAAAATCAGTCTTGACGTCCAGGTTTTCATTTTGCTTTTTGCGACGCAGCTACTTTCTACTATTGAAGGGCATTGGTTTGAAAGAGGACAAATGGGTAAGCATTAGCTCACTTCTGCATGGTCCACTGGCAAAAAAAAGATGATAGAAGCAGAACGTGTCTAACAAGCCGACATAACATAAGAAACAACCGTTTCTAAGTAGCCCGTTAAGGTGGCTTGGCCCGTTCGTTCCATTTCACATAGTTTTCGCCTGAGAAAAAAACGTTAGAAGTTCTGATCTAAGTGACAGCTGTGCGCTGTAGTGATTTTATTTTTGTTTTCCGTTGATAATACTACAGCTTTTGGCCTTTTATTACTAGCACATGTAGAAAAAAACTATGATGCACAAATGTTTGCGCATGGCACAGTTATTTGAGTATAGCGGTAGCTTAGAACCCAAAACAAAGTTATGCATTCGGTTTTTTCATCATTATTATTATTATTATTGCTGAGCACTATAGATTATTGGTATTGGGGTTTTTTTTGTCATTCCAGTTACAGTTTTGTGTGTGATTTGTATTGCCTACGTATGTCTAGCATTTACTGCCACGTTCAAGTTGGCATTCTATAATATGTGTGCTTTTTGGCAGAGCAAACATACGGAGAAGTGAATCAGCTTGGTGGCGTATTTGTGAACGGACGACCCCTACCAAACGCCATACGAATCCGGATCGTGGAACTGGCTCAGCTCGGAATCCGGCCTTGCGACATCAGCAGGCAGCTCCGAGTCTCTCACGGCTGCGTGAGCAAGATTCTGGCTAGGTACAACGAAACTGGGTCTATTTTACCCGGTGCAATTGGAGGGAGCAAACCCCGTGTTACAACTCCGAATGTGGTTAAAAACATAAGGGATTACAAACAAAATGATCCAGGAATCTTCGCTTGGGAGATCAGGGACAGGCTCCTTGCAGACGGAGTTTGCGACAAATACAATGTGCCCTCAGTAAGCTCAATAAGCCGCATTTTAAGGAACAAGATTGGAAATCTCTCCCAGCCGACCCAGCACGAAAGCAGCAAGCACTCTCCTACACAGCATGCGCTTTCTTATAATCACATGTATTCCTACTCGTATCCCAGTCCTTTGTCACCCACTGGGACAAAAATAAGTAGTACTCCAGGACTACCTGTCACGCCGGGCCACGTGGGTATCTCGAGAGCCTGGCCTTCGGTACACACTGTCAGTAACATCTTAGGGATTCGGGCCTTTATGGATCCAGCAGGTTTGTATTGCATTCGATAAGTTTTCAAAGTAGTGTCTTCTTACAACCCCTCTTGAATTTGGGATTACATTTTTGGAGCTTTTTCCCCCCGGTAATATTTTAATTAGGTCAAATTAACGTGTTCTTAGTTATTTCAATTTGTAATTTTTGAACTACTGACATATGTAACATCTGAATATTTAAACTGTTCAGATTACCAGAATTAAAAACATATAAATAAGTAATTTTCTGTGTTTATTATCGAAATGCAATCCCCATATAAGTAATCGATGTGTATCTTTGGTTGGTTCAAAGCATAAATGCATAAGCACAACCTGTAAATGCAAAAGGTTTTAATTTTAATAATTATCACGAATAGACCGGCGACATTAGGCTAGGCCCATATTTAATACAAAGTAATTTAATATCTAATCTAATACGGTAAAATGTTTGCTAGGCCTATATTGACAAAAGAAATCTCTTCACAGTTTCCACAATCATTAGAAAATCATTCTCAATTAAAACTCAAAACGAATTTGTACTTAATTATAGTTTTATTCTCGGCCATTAGAGCAGTAAAATGGACGCAGGCCCCTTTTACATATAATTTCTATTTGAATGCTTTTTCTCTGCAGCCATTGCCGGAACAGATGGGTATCCACCCAAAATGGAAGACTGGGCTAGTGTAAACAGAACGCCGTTTCCTTCTGCTCACTGTGTCAACGGCCTTGACAAATCGGCTATTGATACAGACATAAAATACCCTCAGGTACACGTGGAGTAAAATATTTTGGCATATAGTAAAAACAAAAGTTAAACGTTTTAAATAATACCATTCAAAGATTGTTTACCATTAGCTAAAATCTTTACCATTTAAGCGCTTATTTAAAAACTCAATATAGTATTTTGAAGAGTGATGTTTTTCCCTCTATATGTTAAAATCCATATAAAGATAATTACCCTATTGGACCTATTTAATGAAAACCACGATATATACGCATTTTACATAGTATTAAATTTAACTAACACCTAAAACTATTTATTTGGAACATATCTTTTTGAATAGTTATTTTATTAAAAAAACATTTCCTGTGTTTTAATTTCTTATTAATTTTATACTTCCAGGCTTCGGCAAATCTTTCCAGTTATGTTCCAGCTTGTGCTTACTCTGCTTCAAACCAATATGGAGTTTATGGTGGACCAACAGGTAGCTACGTGGCTCCAGGACCCTGGCAAGCTCAGAGCACGAGTCTGTCCCACACGGGCAGTGAAATGACGGTACACGGAGGAGAGCTTCACTGTGCCATGACTTTCAGGCATCCGTCACGCGACGGTAGGTTCGATACTATTTCACAAAGTTGAAAATTGTTCATAAGATTTAACGGCACTTTAATCATAATAATATCGAAAGCCATAATTAGAAAACCATAGACCATTGACGCCATATTACGGAACTTTCAGCAATATTCCTTGCAAAAGTATTTATGTCTTTGATACCTTTAATATCTTGAAATTTGTGTACTCATACAAAGGATGGAAGCTTATATAGTGCCATGTATTATCGAGATAAAAATGATGAGATATCACAGGACAAATCCTAAGTACGTTTGATCTTCTGTCAAACTGTACTTTTATAAAATTGTTTGAGCCATTATTCCTATTTAAATACAAATATAATAAAATGGTAATCAAATAAAACAATAATATTATTGTATACTCTAACGGAATGTTTTGGAATAGGTTCACAATGTATTTTTCTATAGTTCCCTTTTATTTTATAAAGGATCTATGAATAGCACTGTAGTTAATGGCTCGAAACGAATTATGGCTATAAATAACCTGTATATTTACCATGTAGAATTAGGCCTACGTTTTTTTTCTCGTAGCGTTTTTCCTTGTCATAATCTGCATAATCGTATTTAATATGTGTGTTTTAAAATTTGAGACCACCTTTGACCCATTAGTTTAAAAGTGTGGAAATTAGTGATATTTCACTAATTAATTGTAATAGGGACTTATTACAATTAAATTATAGTAGGCCTAATTTGCACACAAATGAACTACAGTTCTATTAAGCATAATAGGCCTACTTATGCGCCTTCCACTACATGTTGAATTTTCAGTTATTAAACTCAGGATCACAGAGGGAAGAAACCCTATAAAGACTGATGAAAAACTTAATCTAATAACATCAGACATTTTGGTTTATTTATCAGATAAATAATAAACTTGATTAATTGCATAATCTGTTATAGAATCACGGTCCCCCACACCCATGTTTTGCAATGCATCTAGTTTAGATAGATAATAAGGGAAAAATCGGTATTTTTATTTTATGCTTCAGCCTAAATATGCAAATGGAAAAGAAAACTAAAGACTACAAACTAGCGTTAAATAAAAACATTAACACAAATGAAGTCGCTGCGAGCAGGCAATGTGGATACATAGACATCAAAATTATACTATTATAAAAGCAGGAGCTTTAAAGTGTGTCACGTGACGCGTTATCCCCATCGCAGTTTAGTTTATCCTGACCCTTCCTGGATCACCAATCTGTCATTACAGTATGTTTCTAAGGCTCAGGTTGTTGTAGTTCGTTTTGCATGCAGTTGTCTTCTTATCAGCAACTTTTCAATGGGTGACTAGATTATGGGCGCCCAGGGTTGGGATGAATGGGCGCAATTGCTATTTATTTGCCGTATAAAGCACATTAATTCTGGCTTATCTCCAGGAGACAGAAAACCACCCAGTCCGTTGAGCAAGCAACACCACGAGGCTCTGAACAGCGTTCATGGGATCACCCTTCCTACCTCGGCTTCATAACCAAGATAACGGACACAATGCAGCAAGAAAGCCTTAAACACAACAAGCCGGTCAGAGCTGCGATTTAGTTTAACTGATTTCAAGAACCCAGTAAGTAAAAGCACAATATTTATAAATAACCAGCGAGAATGGAGAGAAATGGACGAATAGAAGCTGTTTATCTTTCCAAACCATGTGCAAAAAATGAAGCTGTTTTAAGAAAAATGATTGAGAAAATGATTGCGTATTTGCATCTTAACATTGTCTTATACGGCAGTGCTTGTTGCTTTTTTAATCACACTTTCAGTTTTCTAAAAGTTATTTTTACAAGTGAATGAAAAGATTTTATCAGAGTAATATTTAATAATCGCTTTATCATGCAACCCAATTCAATCTGTCCACGTCTTTTGTAATATGGTGTAATGCGTTGATCACAATTAATTTTGGGGGTTTATCTGTACTTAAAATGTGGAACTAGTATGAAAATGACACGATTAAATTAACTACAAATGGTACTGAAGTTGCGTCAGACTGCTAACCACAACGAGATTAATAATGGCACGTGTACCTCCTTCATTTAATAGGTTATTCTAGTATAGCTGTCGTCGTTCCATTCTGGTGCGGAAGGCAGTACAAGAAAAACTTGTGAACATAATGTATGTATTGTACTTTTAAAATGTTAATTATTATTGAAAGGTTTAATTATATATGTATATTTTTTATACATTCCTTTGTGAATATGTCAATTTATATAATTACAAATACAAATAAATGTCAAAGTATTACTATCATAATTGATTTCCTTTTAAAACGTCATCCACCTCTTTCACAGGCGAGTCTTCAACTCAAACGCTATGTGAAAAGTATAGTATAGGCTAGACATAATTTGGTAAATTTAGGCTATTTGTTAATTTTTTCTTTGTTAAATTAGAATAAACCTCGAACCTATCGATTTTTGTTGCCGTGACCGCGAGCCTAATTATTATTTCAATGACTGGAGGATTTCTATGATAAGCAAGTAATCAACGACCAAATAACAAACTTTTCAAATCGCTGTGTATAATAGGTCTGTTTGGTTCAAGCTGCCGATCTGTGTTTCTGTCTCTTAATGTGAGCTAACCGCGCTTTTCTGGAGTTAATGACGCGGTGTACTATTCGGCGCCTCTGAAGATGGTATCGCTGAACACGATCTGGAGAGATGCCAAGAAAAAGTCCAATGTGCGTGAGGTCTTGAAGCAATTCAACGGCTAAAAATTACGAACAAGAAAATATGTTTATTTGCATATGATCTTATGATGTTGCAGATCGAATCCTGTGAGTGCCCTTTGGTTATGTCAGTGAACAATGTTTTAAGTGTTTATCTAAATTGCTAAATTCCGAACACCGGATAATGATGACGGTAATAATAATAACACAGACCTAATAGTAGTAATAGTATACTACTGTGTACTGGGTACACCGAGGCTCAATGCGCAGGTGCAGGTCTTCATGCGCTGCTCGGATGCAGTAACGTTACAAAATGCTAGCCAAACTCCATAAACAATTGTGTGCCTCAATTATATTTTAATATTAAGATAAAGGATAAGGATAATTGTATCATATAATTATGGGCGTCGCAAAGGGGGGGCTGTAATCGCTGAAACACGGTGCTCTCTCCCCAGTTTTTTTGTTAGTTAATACTTAATAGTAGGACGTGCTGATGAATTTAGTATGCTACGGTGTAACGTCACATTATGCATTAAAAAACATACTATTGATGTAAAGAAAATAAAGAATTGCAGGATGTTAATTATGACTTGGTATTTTTTTCAAGGGAAAATAAATCACCTTCTTCTAGCCCCCCTCCCCACCCCACTTTAACAAGATTGATTCGCCCCTGCATGTAAATACTGACACTTGCCAAATAAACAAGTTAATTAATGAATGAATAACTTAATAAATGAATGACAGGCAGACAGACAGACAGACAGACAGACAGATAGATAGATAGATAGATAGATAGATAGATAGATAGATAGATAGATAGATAGATAGATAGATAGATAGACAGACAGACAGACAGACAGACAGACAGACAGACAGATAGATAGATAGATAGATAGATAGATAGATAGATAGATAGATAGATAGACAGACAGACAAATAGATAGATAGATAGACATCATGCGTAGGTGATAAACGGCTACAAATAATGAAATAGATGGACATTAAACATTCGCTTAAAACTTTTGTGCACTAAAAATTAACATTATGTTCCCATGTCTAAAAGAAACACCTTCTGTCAAATGCAGGTCATCAGCCACAATTACATAAACAGCATAATGGTGCAGTTTATTTTATTATCATTATTTTTTTACAGTTTGAGGTGCGCTTCCCGAAAACGTAACATTCAGTAGGCTACTTCGTTCTTTCGTTAATAAGATGGTTTCCTCAGAATGGGACGTGTTCCCTTCACGTTTCATAATTATTCTTTTGGACCCCTGCATAAAAAAATAGTCTTATGCCAGTGTGTCCCTCCCACATTCAAAATGCTTCTGACGCCCCAGCCCGTAGTAGCTACAGTAGTTGGTAATTCTGTTCATAAATTGATTAATCGTATCCACTCATTATTTTCTGCGCCATTCATTATGTGGACCTTTGCCCGCAGTACTGGTACACTGACACAAAGGCCGCCCGGAGCAGATCACAAAAGCACTCTAGCACATACTACAAACTAGTTCGGCCAACACAACAATAACATAAATCTCAGCAAGCTCAACAACAACAATAATAGTAATAAATTTTATATTTATATGACAGAAATGGTTTCGCGCACGACATGATGTACAACATGCCTTCACATTGATAAATTTGCAGTAAAGTATTCCACAAACTGATAGTGCAATAGCTAGAACCTGGAACCTGTTTTTCAGTGACCTTGTTTTTTATTTTCTAAACAAATAATAATAGCAATAGTGTATTTCATAATACATAGTATAGAGTTATAGAGGAAATTAACTTTTAAATTACATGGGACTATTAAAACGGAAAAAAAGATCCAATGCTCCGTTGAAAACGTTATGGGATGTATAGAAATGGCTGAATAAGTCAAGTTCTCAAGAAATGGTATCAAAATATCAAAGTCATTTAGTTCACGCTTTGCCTTTATTATTCATTTCCACAACTTGACTAACATGACAAACAAACAAGAATATATTTTTGAATCCATTAAATATGTTTGTGATTTCGCAGGAACATCATTCATTTTGAGGTGGTACAAGCTGACATGACTGATCTCTTTTGTAGGCATTGCTTATTAGTATTTATGGTTAAATGCTCACATGGATATTTGGAAAATTTGTTGTACTGAAGATTGTAATGGAAGATTGAATTTCGTGCAGAAAGTCTGAAATATGTTTCAAATCTCCATCATAATCTATAAACACAGATTATATATTCCATAGACCCGAATTAAACAAAATTGCATAGTTAATTTCTCTCAACTCTTGTTTGTTGGATGTATCAATTTTCATGCCCGTGTTCTAATTTCTTAACTTAAACTTAGGCTAATTTCTGTTTTAAGAGTTTATAATTATAATCATTTACTTTATATTACAATCATTTATGTGATATTGCCATGCAAAATCAGAACATATTGTGCAGGGCAAATCTAGAACATGTACAGTATACTAATCCTGGCATTTTTGCTTAGGGCACTTGCTTTGTCAGTCGCGTACAGTAGTTATAACCACTGCCCTCACCCTTGGCCACTGGGTACTGGAGTCTCACCATGTGCTACCGCCAGCAAAGATATCACAAAGGGCCGGGGGGATATAAATGCATATTTTTTTGTGGCAGCACAAGACCAACAAAAGGGGGCATGACAGATTGGCTCAGACAGCCTGGTTCAGGGATCTTGGTCCATGACGATCTGCGGAGGGGCTTTTTGTCCACTGATCACATGGTTATTTGATCAGATGGTTAGAATTACTGTCATCAGAATTTCAAAAAGTACTTTGGATCAGGTCTATTCGAAAGTAATTATTTAAGCATAACTTTGCTGTTTTTACTTTATTATAGTTTAGTAGAATTAAGCTGCAATAATGGCATATTAATAAAAGTAACATAAAGCACAATCTAAACTACAACAACATATTTATCTTGATTTGTTTGCATTGGCCTGCGATACTAACAATGACCAAACAGGAAACCAGTGCAATAATATCAATGCCCATGACATGAAATGAAGAGAATGTTCTGTTCCTTAATATCATTCAATTGTCAGATAGGCTTCCTTCATCCCGACTGGGGCGGATTTGTAACATGGCTCAAATATATCAGGCTGACCCAGAGCAGCCCTCTCTTTCTTCTGGTCTTCTTTAGAATTCTCCCCAAATAGAGAGGATATCTATCTAACTTTTTCCCCAAATTACATTCTGGTTTCATGTAACTTCAATACATACAACACTAATAATAAAAGCAATAGTTCTAACCATTCTTAATTTGCCTTATGGTGTTTTTTAGATTTTTATGGACAGACCTCAGGCTGTCACATAGATGAACTTGCATACAAGTAAACCTTTTCACTTACTCTGAATCAAGGAATAATAACCATGCATAAAGGAGACAAAAGACAGCTTCGCGTTTCCATGACTTGTGAAGTGACCAAATTTGAAAAATTGCTGAAAAGATAATCATTTGTCTACCTTAAGCTTATTCAATATGCACAAATGTCTTCCTTTTCCTCTTCAGCTGTTCATGAAAAAGGATAAAAGTATGACACTTGAAGCACTCTGAGTATCTGTCTTCCATATTAAATACTTGGCAACCGTGAGCGAAAACAGAGGAAATTAAGCCAGTCCATTAAAACAAACAGAAATCCTGAGGAAGCCTTCATGTTCTTAAGATGGATTATGTGCAACCGTTTATCTTCAGTGTGATCGATTTGTCAGTGGCTTCTGTGTGCATTTCAGAGAGCGAGCGGAACAGTGCCGACTCAAGGACCAGTTTACATTGTTCATGCTTCTGTGGAAGCAGATAAGGGTTTTCTTGACTGTCACAATGGTCTCCTCACGGGATGCCGGCACACTTGATGGCCCAGCCAGCTCAGCCAAAGCCAGATAAGTGAACTTCTCCAGAATCAGGCCGCCGGGCCGACCAAACCACTTCTGGTAAAAAAACAAGCGACTCTCCTAAAAAGTCTCCCAGAGTGCCGACTTGGCCACGAGTCAGTGTTAAAAGGGGTGTTTAATGTCAGCTAGCAGTTTTAATGTTCATCAGTAATGGCCGCTATGTTAAAGATAAAGAGCAGAACGAGATTAGCAGCCTGAACCAAGCCTCTCAGATGGAGCACAGCAGTGGTAGCCCTGCTAAAAGCTCTCACTCTAAGCAAAAATTAGACTTACCGAAGAACGATTGTTTTTTTTTTTCCAAGCGTTTGGTTCTACCACACTATCCGGTGCTGAGTACATTGTTATGAGAGATGAAAAGATGCACTTTTTTCCAGAATGAAACCAGAGCATACAGAGAACACCCTTGCTAACGCTAAACTCCAGCGACAGGGCTGAGGCCCAGACGTGTGAGGCTGAGCCCTGAACCCTGAGCCCTGAACTCTGAACCCTAAACCCTGAGCCCTAAACCCTGAGCCCTAAACCCTGAGCCCTAAACCCTGAGCCCTGAGTCCTGAACCCTGCGGCCTGAACCCTGAACCCTGAGCCCTGAGCCCTAAACCCTGAGCCCTGAACCCTGAGCCCTCCAGCTGCTTGCTTTTGCTTTCAGACCTTCTTCTCTGCCCTCCTGATTTCTTCAGAGCCTCATTGAGTGCTGCCAACTTATAGCTTGTAGCTAGTTGTTTTAAAATTACTAACCCAAGCTATTGGACAGTTTACCATTCACAAAAACAGGAAGAGTTTTTCCAAAGATTCAAGTTTTGCAATCAAACATGTCATTTAACAAATTACAGGGCCTCATCCCTGACAAGCAGCGATTTTCACTCAGTGGGGTGTCGAGACAAGCCTGTATGCACACAACCACAGGATCACTTTGAACTGCACTGCCTGCTTCCAGCCTTGGAAGATTATTACATTCAGATGTCTAAGGCAGCTTAAAATCGGTTTGCATACCGAATTAAATTTGCAAATGAGCCTGTGCCCTCCAAAGGGGGGCGCTGTTGAGCAGAAAGTGCAGCTACCATTGCTGTTTTGCATTCACATTGGGTATGTAAATGATGTGTGTGACTTCTGGGATGAATGGGCTTTGCTGTTTGAGGTGTTCTCTGTCTCAGTGGGACGCTGATTCTCTTCAGACTTTGCACTGATTATGAATCACTCTTCATAACTATTTAACTTATGGGTCCCTATTAGCTGTATATACCATTAATGCGACAACAGATTATAAGCAGCATTATGTGAGCATTATTAGGTGCCAGAACGGAACAACTGGAAAGCTAATGATCTTCAACAAATATAGCAAATGGCGATAATTTAATCCAGGAAAACTAATGGATACTTCAGATCTAGAAAGTAAAAATCTAGACCAAGATTTTGTTTCAACTAACTACCTGAGTGCTCTGTGACTGTGAGTCTTTATTAGTGGTCATTTCTCTGTGGTCTAGGCCAGTGTCCCACCCACAGCGCTACCTAATTCATTACGTCGCAAGCAATACTGTAGCCTACCATTACTGAATGCTACTATGACACAGAATAGCACAGAGTAATACATGTGCAGACTGGAGCAGCTCCAGAGCAGAGCTGTGTTTCCTCTATGCTGAAGTTGCAAAAAAATCTGAGGGTTAATTAAACATATGGTTAAAGGTGGGGGTGCCATGGTGGTGCAGTGGTTAGCACTGTTGGGACCCGGTTTCAAATCTCCTTCTGGGTCACATGTGTTTGCATGTTCTCCCCGTGTCGTTGTGGGGTTTCCTCCAGATACTCTGGTTTCCCCCCCACAGTCCAAATACATGCTGAGGCTAATTGGAGTTGCTAAATTGCCCGTAGGTGTGCATGTGCGAGTGACTGGTGTGTGAGTGGTTGCCCCCCATTCTGGGTTGTTCCCCACTTTGAGCCCGTTGCTTCTGGGATAGGCTCCGGACCCCCCGCAACCCAGTAGGATTAGCGGTTTGGAAAAAGGATGGATGAATGGATGCTTAAAGGAATTTCAACAATGCTTTGTGTTGGGGTGTGTGTTGTTCTACATTTTGACACCAAGATTTTAATTTTTGCTGCAAATATTATTTAGTTCCAAATATCAGTTATCAGTATGTTTCATTACTAATACTTGGTATCGGCCCTGAAAAAAAACATATCGGTCAAACCCTGCTGTTTCAGCTGGCTGCTTGAAACAAAATCTTGGTTTGGATTTTTACTCTTTGAACCTGAACTATTCACCTCTGCCTGTGAGTCGTTTGTCAGTGTTTTACAGTATGAAATCTTTGTTTTACAACAGGTTTGTTTATCTTTTACAAATGAAATTAACCAAGCAACAACTCCTCACCTTTCACCTCCATGAGTTTCCCTATGAGATGCTGGCAACTGAATTGGTTTCATTTGATGATGATGATGATGATGATGATGAAAACCCTTTATTACTGTTGCAATATTCCATGTCACTAGTCACAAGTACCAGCGAAAAGCAAGACATCAACCTGACCATAAATATACACACATCACATTATAGGGGATGGACAGGTCAGGAAGACAGGGGATATAGGAAAAACAGAGAAACAGGATTACATGAGGAAAGAGGGGGAGAATAAAAAAACAGCCCCCAGACTGTACTCCAGTAGGGAGTATAATGTAGGAGCCTGAATGAAGACCAACCATTACGGGACAAGTCTCTGCATGGCCCAGATACAGATTGTTCATATACATTTGAGCTGTAAATTCAGGGATTCTGCGTAACGTCACTACCAAACTTCTCACATTGTTTACAGCCAGACAGGAATACTATAGGTATGAAAAATCTTTATTATGGGCCTAATTTTAGCACACAACAAAAGTATATTGATATGAAGGGCATTTGATTATCATGTATTTTGTTTTGAAAATATATCAATCTACCATAAATATTGGAAATATCACCCAACCATAGGCGAGGGTCAAAGTTGTTGATGGGGGTTGGTGAAGCGTTGGATAAGCAAATGATCTGTATCCATGCCACTAGGAAAGAATGGCAAATTGACTTTAGGATGAATGCACTTATTAAAAAATAAAACTGAATTAAAATTAAATATGGTGTCCTTAGTGGGTTTCACTGGGAGGGCATGATGGCTTGCTTTGGGGGACATACCCATGAATGCCCCCTATGACGCCAATCCTGCCTAATTGTATATTATTTGTACTCATTATAAATAATTATTTTGTATAATGTGCTTGCTGATGTATGTTTTTTATTATTAATTACATACTGCTGAATTTCAAAGAGCTTTGAAATGAATGTCCTCTCTATGTACCTCCTTATGTAACTTCTAGCTTTTCTGGCTGGGAGTTTCTACATGGTGTTTAAATGTTTTTATTATTTAATAGTTGTTAATCAAAGAGACAGTCAGCTATCAATCTGCTCTAGATGTCATACATCATATGTTTTTATGTATAGCTAATTAAAGGGAAATGATGTGATACATACAGCTATGAGAGAATAAGGGATGGATTGTACAGTTATTATGGCATTTAAAATACTGGCTAGAGCCCAGGGTGATTCTAGGATTGGGATGGCACAGGAAGGGCCAAGCAGTCGAAGGGAATCACAGAATTCTATCAGAAATAATGACACCTTTGAAAATTGGCTTAAAGAATCATTACACATGATGAAATCTCAGCATGTTCTTCGACTGTGGAGGAATCCAGGGAGAACATGCAAACTCCACACACAGAACCCTGGCAGAGTGCAACAGTACTAACTGCCTCTCCATTCGAGCAGCAATTGACAGCATTAGAACATAAGAATATAAGAACAAGAGAAATTTACATTCGGCCCATCAAGCTCGCTTGGGGAGAACTTAACTAATACTGTAGCTCTTATCTGGCTCTGATTTAAAGGAACTCATGGTTTTAGCTTCCGCTACACTATAGGAAGACTATTCCATACTCTAGCTACACGATGTGTGAAGAAGTGCTTCATGAAATTCATTTGAAAATGTTCTCCTGCTAATTTTCACTTATGGCCATGGGTTCTAGTATTTAAAATAATATTGAAATAGCATCCAGACTTGTCAGAATCTTATCTACTTGGATCATACCTTAAACCTTAGTCTCCTTTACTCGAGGCTAAACAGATTCAGCTCAGCTAACATCTCCTCATATGAAATTCCTCTAAGACCAGGAATCATTCTCGTAGCTCTACGTTGCACCTTTTCCAAGGCAGCAATGTCCTTAAGGTATGGTGACCAAACCTGCACATAATATTCTAGGACGGGTCTTACCAAGGAATTATATAATCATAGCATCACCTCCCTTGACTTAAACTCTACACACCTAGAGATGTAACATCCTATTGGCCTTTTTTATTGGTTCCTCACACTGGTGGGACATGGAACCATCCACATACATACCGAGTGTCTTTCTCATAATCAACTACCTTTGTTCCAATGGAACCAATAAAATATCTGTACTTTATATTTCTGCTCCCTGCATGGATTACCTTACATTTATCTATATTAAATTTCATGTGCTGGGTATCAGCCAAGTCGCTTATTAAATCCAGATCCCCTTGTAGCCTCTTTGCTGCCAGATCTGCTACACCACCCACCTTGGTGCCATCTGCAAATTTAATCAGTTTACTGTATGTATTGAGGTCAATATCATTAATGTAAATTAGGAACAATAATGGTCTTAAAATTGAACTCTGTGGTACCCCACTATGAACGCAGACCCATTGTAATATTGTGCCTCTAATAACTGCTTCCTGTCTGTTAACCAGTTTTCGATCCAAGCCCCCACAGTTCCCAAACTCCCTACAGTTTTGATCTTAAGCAAGAGCCGTTTGTGGGGGACATCAAAGGTCTTCTGGAAATCTAAGTAGATCACATCATGAGCCTTTTTGTGATCAATTTCACTTGTAGCTTCCTCAAAGAACTGAAATAGATTCGTTAAACAGGATCTACCTCTCATAAATCCATGTTGGCTATCTCTCAGAATGGTATTTGCATCCAGGTAATCTACCATTTTCACTTTGATTATAGTTTCCATTATTTTTCCAGTAATGCTAGTTAAACTGGATGGCACTGTGATCCAGTGGCTATGGGCATTATCAGATTGTCAAATTGACAGTCTAGCCAAGGAATTCTGGGGAGCACCGTGGGGAGGGAGGCAATCATACTTCAAGGGGGTCGGTGGCACCCTGTGTCCCCCTTTTACACACTCCCCAGTAACAGATACCTAATACTGAAAATGTGCAAAAACTGAATATAGTACACCTGATTTTACAGAGCATACTGTGCATTGTTCTATAGCAAATATAACAGATAACATAAATGTAACTAAGTTGCTGTTTTCTATGGAAAATTATCATGAAACAAGTATGTGGTGCCATTGTCACCCATCAGGAACCTAAGTACTGTCAGACAGGAAGTCTAACTGTCTGATTGCATATGCTGGGCATCCAGCCACTGTAGGTGATTGTGTCCCGCCGTCTGGAATGAGAAGTGTCACCTCAGAGTGTCTCTGACTGACAGCATGACATGAGGTGAGAGATCACCTGGGCAGGGATTCATCAATCACACAGTGGAATGTTCTCAGACACACTGTCTGTCCCATGGATGGTTCGTGGTGCATGTGCAAACATACCTGCTGCTGAGTGAAACAAACATTAGCTTCGGCCTTAACCTAAGACATTCTGCTGGCTGCTACACTGTTTTTATATATCTGAAATATCTATAATGTTACACAACATACTTACACAACAATTTGAGCCTTAATTGTACAGCATACTATCCCGTTAAAATTCAGTGTAGGGGAGGATTTGTGAAACTTCAGTTACCTAATTTAAATTGACAGTTTGAAATCTATCTGGATTAAAAAAGACCAATTACTTTGTACTTTATTACTTGAGGCACTGTGAAGGTCATACATCATCTGCACATGTCATAGATAAGGGTAAGACTTCTCTTAGCGCTAATGATGGTAATTCGTCTGCCATTCTTGCCCTTCGCCTCAGACAAGCTTCTATGCATTGTATTTCATTTAGGGTAATAAACATGAACACAGGCCAAAATGGATATATGGATATAGAAAATGGATGGATGGATGGATATTGTACAAGTACAACCTTTCTTTTTTTACAGAAACAGGGAAAACAATGGCAGCACGATACAAAGTATATGTAGGCATAACTACCAATGACAGATTTAGCTGGAGGGCCTGTCTCTCTTGAACATGATGTGAATGATGGTAGCATCAGGTAAATGAACAAGCACTCAGTCACAAAATGTGATTACACAACATTTAGCAGCATGGCATGAAAACAGTAAGGATTTAAAATTCTCACCACTCCTTGCTTTGCTGTAATTTTCAACATAAAAACAAGCATAGTGATTGTATATGAATGTTTCTTAGTATGGTTACTGTTTACTCTCTTCAATGCATTTCTAAAATTACTTTTAAATCTTCCAAGAGCAAACACAAATTTCTTCACCAAACAAGTTTTATTCAATACAACAAATCATTTACTGTACTGTCATCGATGACCAATAGGAATCTGACTTTTAGAGAATGCCCTTTTAGACCTTCAATTTGCTGCAGGATTGTATAAATTTACTTAAGGATTATGCCAGTTTATCATAGAATTGGCAACAGACACGCAGAACATATTTCAATGGAAATCAATGCTTTGGTAAATTTAATTCGTTTTCAAGAGAATGGGAAAGGAAATCCAGTGGATTCCATGCACGTGGCCCAGCTCGTTTATCTTCATCTATTGCATTTCAGGGCCCATAAAACCTTCTGACTTTCCTCTCCGAGTACATTTGTTAGCAGATTGCTAGCTGCCTTTCGAAGTTGGCAGTCTTTGTTTGCTGAGGCCCTGTGTCCTCCTACAGGTAACAAGAAATGTAACACGACCTACTGCAAACACCTCCACCTGAATGAAGACCAACCATTACGGGACAAGTCTCTGCGTGGCCCAGATACAAACAGGACGGCAAAGCAAACAAGCAGTTTAGAAAACAAACCCCGGCCTTAACTATTTCGGCTCATCCTTTTCTCTGAAGAAATATTTAACTTGCATTCAGTGTCACTCTCAGAAAAGAGCCTTCCTCTGCCTCACACTTTCACAGATTAGCCCCGTCTTCAGTTTCGTTGACCAAGGTTCCGCCAAGCTGAGGATGGGGGTACATTTTTGCTACCTAGATGCTTTAAATGATCACCTCCACCTAAGCCTGGCAAATATCCAAAATCACCATTACCTGCAAAGAACTGTGTTTTTTTTCTAAGCCTCCAAATCCTGACAGCACCAAAGCACTAGATGGAGCAATGCTAATGGAGAGGGTCGTGGTTCAGAGCTTTACACATTCCTGTCCATTTTCAAGCTGCCAGTCAAATAAGCATCAATGTCACATGATTGTCAGCGCATCCATGGTTACTGTGGAAAAGTTTGGGAAAGATCCATGAAACACAAGGATATTTATGGGATGTATGGCACAGCCTTAGGGTCTGAACCGTTACGTAAACCAGTCAAGATACAAAATCATGATAAGTTCTGTAATACTGAATGAGCAGCTAGTAAAAACTCTCAGAGACCTGCTCCTGGGTCTCTCTTTTCCACATGCAGATTTAATTTATACTGTCATCAATCACATATGTGTTACAGGGCTTGCCCCAGCCCTGAGACTGCCCCACTATCATGTTTGTTACATTTACATTTGCTCTTACCAGCACGAGTAGTAATTTTGCTATATGTCTAGTGGTAATAGCTTGACTTAGAATTTGCGAAACGTTTTGCCAGTGAAACATGTTGGTTTATGCAGATGTCAGCTCATGCTGCCTGCCTTTGTTGCACGCACTGGTTCATGCAGGCCTTTGTTGCTGCCACTTGACTAACCTGTTGAGCTTCGAAAACCAAGCACTGCATTCCTCCCAGCGGAGTGACGCATGATAACTGAAGCGGAAGTGGAACGATGGCATGCCTCTTGGGCACACACAAGTGCGTGAGGCTCAAGGAAGGTGGGATGTTAAAGCACACATTGGCACACTTTCCCCTTCCACCCCCAGTTGGTGTCACAGCTGCCCAGATTTATCCCATCCTCCTCAGGAAAAATCCTTGGAGCTCCGGACTGATCCTGTAATGCTCAACCGAGCCACTCACTCTACTTTTGTTTGAGGCTAGACCCCTATCCAGATACTTATTCTTTTGCAAGCTTTCGAACACATGAGCTACTGGCATTGCTGATGGTTTCCCTTGGCCTCTCATTCGCCAACCCTGCTGTTGCTGGGCTCCGGTTTGTCTAAAGCAGTGTACCAGTGTAGCTGTTTTGTGTTAGCGACATAGCTAATGCGTTACTCTGCCTCCTTCGTTGCCTGAACTGGTGCTTCATGGGGACCTGCGAGCAGCACACTGACTGCCTCCTCCTGCCCACCTTCTCATCTCCCCTCATCTTAGACAGATTCAGACAGAAGCCCTGTGTCAGGGTGTTAGAGAGCTGTCTCATGCTAGGCTCCATTTCCTTTGTATCTGACACAGTGAAAGACCCAACTATCGATTTCAGACCGAGAAAACATCCAATCCTCATTGTCTCCTCTGGCACTTTAATTCTCTCACTCTTCCTGGGCCAGGAAAGCAAATAAACACCAGTGACACCAGTAAACGTGCCCATTTCGATTCTCCATTACCCCACTGTTTCTGACCATAAAGTTTTGTGTGAATTTGTGCACAATTGCTAGAACAAGCTGCCAAGCATCCAGAGATGCAGATGCTGTGTCTCCATGCTGACAGTGACGTTTAAACAAATGGCCATCATGACTCATAAATGAACATGGGTAAATGTGACATACCTGCCTGACAGGAGAAAATACTCTGTTCACAAAATGGGTGCAACTATGGGGGACTATTCTTTCTGTCTCTGTGCTGTTGATAGAAGATTAATGGGATAAATGTCACAGGTGCATCTCAGCCGAGCTCTGCCTCGATGAAAGCAATGCCCCAGTACAAACACAGGAGCCAAACTTAACGTTTCATGAAGCAACTGCATTCTTTTTCACAAGACAAATCAAGATCCTGCATAAACAACAGCCTTAATTTTATATCAGTCTCAGAAAGAGCTGAGGACTGCACCCTCCTGCTCAATTTAATTTAATTACAAATAAATAACGAATATTCACTTAATTTTTTTATTAGTTAAGGATAGCCTACTTAAAAGAGATAAAACTACATTTTATGACCCGTATGTAGCAGGTATGGTACTGACCACTGGTCAGTCCCACATCACCAACAGGTTGTTTAACCCTGTACTGTGACCCCTAGGCTATGGAATCGAAGATGGGGGTGGTAAAGGGAAACATTCCAATGTATCTGTATTCAATAAAGGACTGTTGTTAAACTATTTCTGTTTTATAACTTGAAAAGCATATGTGGTCCAGAAATGGCTCTCACCCACATTTCCTAGGTGATCCAGTAACTGTGACCAGCAAAAGCCCTTAGACATGCAGACAAATGCCATTCATCACTGCTTTAAGGAAACACTCACGATCCCAGCAGAGGAATCTAATTGGGCTCTGGATCTACGTAGATTTAAATCTGAATTAAATCTGTTCCCCAACTCATTTTGGATAACTTTTGTATCTTCTGTTAATTCATTTTACAGTCTTTCTGTTGACTACCAAAGTCCTACTCTTCAGCTAATTCATTCCAATGTCCAATGTCACTCAGGATTCCCTGCTCCCTAGGTAAGCAAAATCCACAAATACAGGGTGAAACCAGCTAGATCTCAGATCAGGAGCTGGCGGGCAGCACGGTGTCAGCATGTCTTATCAATATAAAAATCACTGTATCTGCTTTCAGTATATCTGAATCTCAATGCATTCAGAGCCTTCCTCTGCCCATCTGGATTACATCATTGGGTCACTGGATGGCTCATTACATTGGTTTTGCATTCTCCCATTGTAGTTATACATTTTGATATGTATAGGTGTAAATATACAGTGCTTTAAGTTTAAAATACTGTATGTATGCCACAGTGGCCTATAGGATGCTGTGAGATACAACTTAAGAAGTGTGGATGTTACAAAGGACCCAAAAAGGTCGACTAGAATGAGATGTCAATTTCTGTGTCGAAACAGTCTCTCAGTCAGCAAGGCGTCAAGGAACAGTGCCCCTAACTCAATATTAGAGTTTCTTTTTTGACATTTATGTCTGGCACCACATGGTGGCAGGAGATGGTTCTAGCTTGTGGGTTATCTCCAGGTAAAAGTGTAATCAGGTGGATTGATATCTCTTAGTTGCGTTTAGCATGGTATTTTGCATACATGATTATGTCCTGCCTGCATGCTTTATTTCAGGGACAGGCTCTATCTATCTGTGACCTTGCACTGGATAAGCAGTTATGAAGAGGAATATATTGATTGATAGATGGATGAATGTATGGATGGATTATTAAAGAGTACTTCACAACAATATGATGTCAGCAAAAATGAATACAAATTACTACAGCGTTGAGTTACTACTAAGTTACTACAAAATATTGCAAATTCAAACATTTTCTGCATTCATTATCTGTTCATACGATGCATTAGTTTAAAATGCAGTGGTGGAATGTAACAAAGTATTTGTACTTCGTTACTGTACATATGTGCATTTTTACGTATCTGTACTTAAGTAAAAATAATAATTCATACTTTTTATTTTACTCCATTGCATTTTGCGGCAATTATCTGTACTTTCTACTCCACTACATTTCCACAATTTATGCCATTAGTCATTACATTTTATGAACAGAATTTCCTCAAAATCTTGCATGAAAAAATAGTTATCCTATTGCATTCTGGCGTTCTTTGCCATTTCCTACCAATCAGGTGGCTTTATTACCTCCAATGATGGCAGGGCACGCATCAATTAGCAGCACGAGCCAGTAGACCTCCTTGATTTTTAAAATGAATTTAAAAGTAAGTACTTTCACTTAAGTAAGATTGTTGATGTAGCACTTCTAATTTTACTCAAGTACATATTTTGCAAGATATTTGTACTTTTACTTAAGAAGTAAGCTTCAATATTTCCTCCGCCGACTGCTAAAATAAAATACACAACTACATGTTTCCTAAAGTAATAAAGCCTCACAAACAGAGTATTGGGAGATATTATTAGATTCCACAACTCAAGTTTTGTTATCTGGATTGGTAAACAATAGAAGCTTGATTCAGACAAAGTCTGTGTGACGCACAGAGGGTGTTATTTCCGTGTGTCAGAGTCTTCTGGCTGGGCTCTAAGTACAGCCCAGCACACCATTGGATGTCACCACAGAAACTGCTTATAAATGCAGTCGAATGCTTTCCTCCACACTATTTACCATAAGCTAGTCAGACAAATAGAATTTCGTTAAGGTCCCACTTCATAAAGCATTTATATTGTGATAGTTTCCTGCATCAGTGAAATGGGGGGTTTTCTCAAACATCTGGATTTATCCCAAAAATCTGCCAAAAGCCATGTGGTTTAAACAGAAGATAATCTGACAGACAGAATGCTTTATTCTCTGGTGATTTTTATGTGATAGTTTTCCAAAGCTAAAGGTCAACATAAGTTGCAAGCATCACAAGTTTTTTATAGTGCATATTTGTCATCTTGGATAAAGTATTTTGTATGTATATGAATTATCTGTATATTTTGCATGAGACAGTGAAATCAAAATCTACAGGTAAATAAATTGTAATTAGCTATTAATGTTTAAAACCATATGCTCTGTGATGGACTCACACCCCATAATGAGGTGTCCGTTGCTTAGATCCTTGAACTGTCTGGGACAGGTTCCGGGCCCCAGAAACCTAGTACTAGGTAAGTGGTAAGGAGATGGATGGATAGTTTGTTGGGCCTAGAAGCGGCTGTTCCTCTGCATGCTTGTGAGGAGAGAGAGAAGTTTATACTATGCCAATGCATACGCATCTCAGGCTCTGTGGGTTAGGACCAGTTTATGATCACTTGTCGGCAAGGTGATGTCACCATTGGGTCCTTGAGCAAGGCCCTTAGCCCCAGTTGCTCCAGAGACTGGCGCACCCTGCTTATTCAGCTGTTTGTAGCACTGGCTGAAAGTGCCTGCAAAAGAAATAAATGCAAGTGTACATCTCCATGCTACCCTGGGCCTGGCCTGACATTCACCATCAGCAATGGTCGCCACTTCTGATCTATAGCACTGACACCTACCTTCTGAGCATGAGCCCAACTCAAACCCAGTCAGTTACTGCAAAACTCAGTCCCAGCTCCCCTCAAACCCAGTCCCAGTTACTCTCCAACTCAGTCCCAGTTCCCCTCAAACCCAGTCCCAGTTACCTTAAAACCCAGTCTCAGCTTTCCCCAAACCCAATCCGAGTTCAACTTACCAGATGTTTTCTTTTCCCTCTGTCTCCTTTGCCTTTGGCCAAAGGACTTTATAATGCTTGTAATTAGCTTTGGAGATGCCTGTTTGTTAACATTTATGGGAAAAAAGTTAACAGTCTACTAAAACAAAGCAAAACACGAGAGAGCAAAGCTAGAAAACAACTGAAAATATGCACAGGCATCTTTAAAGCAGAGATAAAATCCTTTGTTCCCCATGTATCAGAACTATACATATAATGCAGCTCGTACAATCTGTGCACACCACTGGCATTTATTTATCTTACAAGTCTTTCTTCTGAAATGTAAGATTTGGGTATTTTATTTGAAGGTAATAACGACTGAAAATGATTCACAGACTTCTGGTCCTCTATATAAAAATTGACCTTTTCTGTCATTTTGCTGCCCAGGATTTTCAGTGCTAGCACTGTGTAAAGTTTTGCAAAAACTAAAAGAAACTTAGAAATTTAAGATTTCTTTACATCATTTGGCAGACATTTTTCTTCATAGCTAATTACAGTGCAGTCAGAGCAAATCGTATGTCAAATAATACATCACGATGAGTAAGAGACAAAGCAATCAATAGGAAAACAAAACCGCAACACCAGTGACACACCTGCATGATATTTCAAAGGATCTATGCAGTTTTCTTCTGAGTATCATTGCCTGATTAGCATCATCAACAAAGATCTCACAGTTTGACATGAAAGGGAGGGTTGCAGCTCATGCAGTCTGTCCGCATGCTTGAGAATGTAGCGCTTCTCAAGGTGATGTTCGCTGTTTATCGGGTTCATGTTGGCTCTGCATTTAGGTTGGTGCGAGTTGGAGTCACTTGGTTATGATATTCAAACACTTCAACTACATGATGGTGAGTTTACATCATCCTGCTTAAAGGTAAAGAGGCCGTCTGAAGATGGAGAACTTGCATCATAAAACCACAATACAGAATGCCTGCTGATTCATGTCGCTGTTCCTTCTTAATACCTGGGACCCCTGAACTTCCTCTGGCCGAGTTGAATGATTATATCTTTACAGAATATTTGCATGTCACAGGAGTGTTGAGCTGATAGCCATCACCTCAGCACGGGTGGAGTTCTCAAGAACATCTCGAATTCCATCTTAACTACCTGGATGTAGAGTCCACCCCGCAGCCGACCTTCACAAGCAGCCGGCACTTGGAAGCCACCACTAGCGTGCCACCTCCAGGCCGGCCCATGTACCCCTACGAGTTCCTTTTTTTTTTAAACTTTCTCATGCCAGCACCCTTGAGTGGAGGACAAAAACAATGCGTGAGCAGTTCCTTTGGTGAAACCAGATGATCGGGCACCTGCATTGAAAGCAGAAAAAGAGCAGCCCTGTCTCCCTCCACGCAGGAAGAACATTGTACTGCACAGGATTCACTAAGACGAAGTGGGCAGGCAGCAGATCACAAAGCGGGTACTGCTGGATTCATAGACGATGTGACCTGGCCCGCTTTTCTTAACAAATGTTATAAATTACAAAAAAAAATAAAAATTATTGTTACTAGATCTATGCTTTCAAAGTCTCCAAATTTAAAAGTTTCTGAAATTTTTATAACAATAAAACTAAGTCATGGTTAGATGTGGCATGCTGTTGTGTCATTGGTTTGATGATAAACACTTCAGTAACTCGGAGGCTCTGATACATTACAAAATATGCATATAAAACTGATTCAAGCATTACGTGATGTTTGTTTAGCATTTACAGTTATGTCTTGTGCCATATATCTAAACAAGCTTACTCAAAAAAACGTAATAATATGGTTTATGCATTTGATAAATGGGGTGTAAAACATACATTTTTGAATGGTGACGTTGTTCGTTCTCAATGTCTAAATGCTTGTATATGAATACATATATAGCATTGGTCACTAACATGTCAACCGCGAGCTACTAGTTGCCTGCAAGAAGCCAATGAGTAACCCTCATAGTGCTTAAAAAGAGAAATCTAGCTTTTTTGTATTTTGTGTACATATATATTTGACTTTGTCTCGGACCATGATTGTCACTTTTGCTTTGGGTTAGAAATATATAGACAAAGAGACTTGAGTGATAAGCAGCCCAGAGTGCTGCATAATTATCAGAAACATGACCTCAGTGACCGGCATTGACTGCTAAACTCTCATTCATTGCATTACGTTTTGCTCTGGAAGGTACACAAGCCAGCCACTTCCAAACTTCACACTACAGAACCGTGAGTCAAAATTTTGAATGTTAGATTCCACAGAGGCTAAACAAATGTATATCTTATAAAAAATGCATTAATAAACTCTTGTCAAGATGTGTGAACTATACTGCGGTGCGCTGCCCATATTGATGGAAAGTTCTGAAGTCAAGCCTGGTTTGCTAAAAGCTCACCTCAGCCGTGAAATTTGATAGCTTGACCTGGCTAGTTGCATAAAGGTCTTCAGTCATCATCTTGAGCAGAAATATGTTAAAAGCTTTCCATTGTAAATCCCATAGCTAAATATTGTGAGAGTTAGTCTTGATGTCGCAAAGCCCCACTCTTGTGGGAGATTCAAGGGATTAAAAGATCGGCAGCTATGCGTACAAGTCATTGAGCAAAGAGAATCAGGTTGTGTGCATTACCATTTTTAAATTTATGTATCAGTATGTATCACTTTGCATAACATCATTTGTAATACCTCTAAATACCTTAAAGATGTACTGGAACAGCACATTAAAATATTCATTCTACTTTTAAATGAAGTGTTAATTGTTTATGTTCCAGACAACATTTTACAAAATATGCCAATTACTACATAAAGAGAAAGTGACATTTTTAAATAACCTTAATATTCTATTTTAATAATTCTAACATAGTAATATATTCCAAAAATCAAGATTAATCTTTGTGCTTGGACAGCGTGTTTAAGATGTCATTCTTTGGCTGTGCTGTTGTTTGCAGGACCTGTTTTTTGCATGAGTCTCAGCATATCTCTGCCTGTGCACCCCCCCCAATGCACGGCACCATTCCTGCCCAGTTAAATATAATGCCTCCACATGTGCAAAACCTTGAGATAACAGACGTATACTCACACTCATATACCAGGCTGATATCAGGCTAACTACAGCTGGATAAGCTATAACTAGATAAGGAGTCACTGACGTTGGCCTTCTTTTCCTGGCTCCTCTGTGGCGGTCATCCAGGGCCATCTGTGATTTACCTTTATTGGGGTCACGTTGTTTCACTCTCATCTTAATGGGTGATGAACTGTGGAGGAACAAAAACAATACATTATACTGTGTGCTACTGGACTGTCCAACTGCAGCCTGAGAAGCTGAGATGGCCAGGAGCTTTTGTCTATAAATAAAGACTTTTTTGATAAAAACTGTTATGACGAAGGAAAAGAACACAGATCAGTAGACTATGCTTTACATGAACTGCACCTACATAATGCCCTTGTTATGCATTTATAGAATGTTTAGTATACCATCATAATGCATTCTTATTGTATTCACAGAACACTGATATGCTGCATGCAACTATACCTTAACATCCTAACATACCTTAAGAGCTTTAATATACACCATATGAACAAAAGAACTGGGACACACCGCTTAATCAGTGAATTCAGGTGTTTCATTCAGATCCATTGCCATGGGTGTATAAAATCAAGCACCTAACCACACATTCAGGTTTACAAACATTTGTGAAAAAATGGGTCCTTCTGAAGATCTCAGTCAATTCAATTGTGAACTGTTTTATTATGCCACCTTTTAAATAAGTCAGTTTGTGAAATTTCTTCCCTGTTAGATATTCCATGATCAACTGTAAGTGGTATTACTGCAATGTGGAAGTGTTTAGGAACAACAAAACTTAGCCACGAAGTGGCAGACCACATAAAGTAACAGAACGGGGAGTCCTATGCTGCAAAGTGTGTTAAAGGCACCCCTGCTCTATTAGCTACAGAGTTCCGAACTTTCTCTACTATTACCCCCTACACAAAAGCTATACCAGAAGCTTAATGGAATGGGCTTCTATGGCCAATCAGCTGCATGCAAGCCTTTTATGACCAAGCACAATGCCAAGCATTGGATGGAGTGGTGTACAGCACACTGCCACTGGACTCTGGAGCGGTGGAAACATGTCCTGTGAAGTGACAAATCACGCTTGACTGTCTGGCAGTCTGATGGACAAGTCTGGGTTTGGCAGATGCCAGGAGAACGTTACCTGCCTGACTGCACTGTGCCAACTGTAAAGTTTGCTGTAGGGATAATGGTATGGGATTGTTTCAGGGGTTCGGATGAGCCCCATAGTTCCAGCATACCAGGTCATTTTGGACAATTTTATGCTTCAAACTTTGTGGGAACAATTTCTAGCAAGTTCTAGCATGACTGTGCCCTAATGCACAAAGCAATATCCATAGAGACATGGTTCAGTGAGTCAGGTGAGGAGGAACTAGACTGGCCCACACAGAGACCTGACCTCAACTCCATTGAAGACCTAGATGAACTAGAATGGAGATTGTAAGTCAGACCTTCACACCCAACATTGTGCCTGACCTCACAAATGCTCTTTGTATGAATTGGCAAAAATGCCTGAAGACACAATCCATAATGTGGAAAGCCTTCACAGAAGAGTGGCAGCTGTTATAGCTGCAAAGGGAGCACCAACTCCATATTGATGCCTTTCGATTTAGAATGGGATGTCATTAAATTTTCTATGGGTATAAAGACCAGGTGCCCAAATACTTTTGTCCATATAGTGTTCTTTAAATAATTAACATTATATAATAGAAATATTTTAATTGTATGAACATATAATGTTTCTTAATAATGTATATCAATGACCTTCAGTTATGTTAGGATGCTAAAGTGTACTTGCATGTTCCTTATGAATGTTCTATGAAAATATGACAATAATTATGTACTATGAATGGATAATAAATGCATTATGAATATGCACTTAATGTTCTAAGTGTGCATTGTGATGGTGTTGTTAATGTAAAGTGTTTCCCAATTAAAAGACTTTACAATTAACTCAAACTGCATTTAAAGTAGTAACACAAAGCAGTCTAGCTCATTAACTGGATTATTTTTTTTCACTCTAAAGCAATTTGTCAATCAGATAAAATCCATCTCCTTCCAAAAAATGATGTCCAACTAATCCAGGAAGTGTTACTGAAAATTTGGGAAAGAAGATAAAACTGCGAAAAAGTTGAAAAAGCTAGTAGTTTTTTCATTATTCCAAGAATGTCACAGAGCAGTAGAGAGAAGCTTGTCTTTGAATGTTTGAGAAGTGTTTGCAGCAAACGTTTTAGGAACACATGCTTTATCACATTAGCAAACATAGATATCTTGGAGTCACTTTTTTGGCATTGGTTTGCTTTTCTTGTTGAAGATCCTGACAAAACACAGGATGTCCTACAGAAAAACTGCAGGAGAAAAACTCTCTCTATGGTGATCAACAGTTGATACTGCCTTGCACCTTATAATAATGACATTTCCCTATGCTAATTAAAATATTACTTTTGCACAGTATTGCACTATGGACATACTGGCCAGCTTGAAGCATAGTTTACTTGTTTTCCTATTGACTTGCCTACTTAACACCTTTCTGTCCTTAAAGGTGAGATGTTTTCATATCGGAACTTTTTATTCTATGACTTAATGCTGGCTTTGTATAACTCACCTGGAGGCCATAGGTTGTTGATGCTCAAGTCTGAATGGGATTTGTTTACAGACAGATAAGCGGTGAGGTTTATCAGAATGAGGGCCCATTGAAGACAGCCAAAGGTGTACAATGTTTTAATCTGTGCCACATCCACTTGGGTGGCAAAGGCAGGGCCTTCCCATGATGCATTGCATAAATGTAGGGGAAGTTCCACAGTACGCCTGGCTATAACACAGGCTCTTCTGAGACATCACAATATGGGGAAGCCAGCACTTAACAGTTAACTCTGACAGTCTCCCTGGGACAGTAACAACCCCCCATACAGCTATGGGGAAACTTGAAAAAATTGCTGTTCCCACATTGCTCCTTAAGACCAGAACTCAACTTTTGTGGAGAAAACATAAGAAACAATCGTTCACTGTAGCATATCTGTCTTCACAAGTATTTTTTTCTTCTTTTTCTTCTTACAGTACACAAGCAAAATCATCTAATATAAATGTGGCTGTTTGATTTCAGCTTCCCGGGTCCAACTATTGCATAGAATAGGAAGTTGTTTATACCATGTTTCAATATGGAAAGTTATACAGCAATCTTCCATACAAGTTATCCAGTATGAATTCATGGCAATGACCTCATGCTAAAGATTGTCGCCTGACAGTGTGTCAAATCTCTGGCACTGTCAGAGTAAATTGTCCTTTTATCCAAGAAAATGTTGACAAATTAGATAAATCCTTTTCAGCTTTCAACTCCTCTGAATGTTTTTTAATTCAATAAAAGTATAGACTAACATGGATATTTTAAATTTATCATTTGCAGTAACTTTAACCTGTCAGTCACCTACTGTCAACCTATGGTGTTAAATTGTAAAAGCAGAAAGTATAATCTTGCTAAGGCGTAAAAAGCAAAGATCAATGATCCAGGCCGGCAACTTGAACGTTACTAAGAAAAACAGTGCAATAAACCTCTTTGGTGTGGATATAATTTGTGTCTAGTGCTGTAGAAAAACCATTGGTAATAAACAAAAACCCACCATTACTGGATACATTCATAATTTTCTGCAATCAGAAGCCCACGCCCACGTGAGAGACTAATAGACGACTGTCGTGATTTGCTACACGTCTTCGCGCTTGCTGAAGCCGCATACAAACGTCTGGAGACCACACAGTTGAACATGAGGATGCCCAAATGACAGGGCTGCTCTCCAGCTCAGCTCAGAAGTCTCCACAGGGAATCGAGGTCACAAGTTCAGCACTGGTAGGGAAACTGACAAATAATGTGGCAAGAAAACAGCCACAGTCTCTGTGGATTGAAGAATTATGATACTATTCTGATCATTTCTAGCCCCACAAAATCATTAGTATGGTTAGTAAGTTCATATCCTGCTGAGAGAAAAAATACACACACACACACACACACACACACCACTACATACATATAGCTGTCTGTACACATACATAGTGAGTCACAGGTATCTGAGCTGGCCACATTTTGAGGTGGCCTCACACAAGCTGAAGAGCTCATTATAACAGAGTCTTTGGTACCACTGTCAGAGGCAATAAAGGACCACGGAGCATAGGCCGCCGCGCTAGCAGGAAGAAAAACACGGCCTGTGGTGAACCCAACATCCGAGAACCAGGATTGGTCCGCAGGAAAACATCAATCCTGTTCTGTAATGATCTTCCGAGGAAGCTTGACGTTTACTTAGTAGGGTGTGCTGGGTGGAGGGGAGGGGGATATCCACAGCGTTGGAGGCAGGCTCCCTCTGGTGTGAGGAGCTTTCCCTCTGTACTTGTACTTTCAGTGGCCTTCTAACTCAGAACAGATGTCCACAATAAACACCCTTGACCCACAGAGTCAATTCCACAGTGGATTTCCAATTCCACAGAAACTGCAACACCATGACTGGCTGGACCACTTGTTCAATAATGGATGAATAGAAGATTATCAGTGAGAACATGAATCAGCTTGCAATCTGTTTCTGGGTCAAGTCCCAAGCAGGGCACTAGGTGTAGTACTGCTAAGCATAACACTAAATCTGAAGTTAAAAAAAACATCCAGCTGTAAATACTTGTGAAAAATTGCAAGTTGCTTCAGATAACACCATCAGCAAATGACTGTAAATAGATCTAACAAATGGCACCATTTCTAACTGTGACCCATCAACATGTTAAGTCATTAGTAATTTCTCACTTTCACTAACATCAGGTAGCAGTTTTGACACATATAGTGATGTTCAAAGGTCATCAAAGAACAAGTTTAAAGATTTTAAGTTGTGGCCAAAAGTTAAGAATGGCACAAATATTGTTTTTTATAAAGTTTGCTGCTTCATTTTGTAAGATATGTCTATGGTATACTGAAGTATAATTACAAGCATTTCATATGTGTCAAAGACTTTTATTGAAAATTACATGAAGTTTATGCAAAGAGTAATTTTTGCAGTTTCCCGTTCTGTTTCAAGACCTCTGCAATCCTTCCAGGCATGCTGTCAGTTAACTTCTGGGCCAAATTTGAGCATAATCAATGCTTCTTTGTCAGAATTTGTGGGCTTTTGTTTGTCCATGAGGATTGACCACAAGTTTTCAATGGGATTAAGGTCTGGGGAGTTTGCTGCATGGGGTGGACCCAAAATGTCAATGTTTTTTTTCCCCGAGCCACATAGTTATCGATTTTGCCTTATGGTCCGGTGCTCCATAATGCTGGAAAAGGCATTGTTCATCACCAAACTGTTCTTGGATGGTTGGGAGCAGTTGCTTTTAGTGGTATTCTTTATTCATGGCTGTGCTTTTAGGCAAAACTGTGAGGGAGCCCACTCCATTGGCTGAGAAGCAACCCCACACATGAATGGTCTCAGTAGGCTTTACTGTTGCATGACACAGGACTGATGGTAGCACTCACTTTTTCTTCTCTGGAAATTTTTTTTTTTCGGATGCCCCCAAAAAATTGAAACGGGATCGGTCAGAGAAAATGACCTTACTTCATTCCTCAGCAGTCCATTTCTGTACCTTCTGCAGAATATCATTCTGCCCCTTTTTTCTTGGAGAGAACAGATGCACTCACACCTGCCCGCTGCCATTCCTGAGCGAGCTCTGCACTGGTGGTGCCCTGATCCTGCAGCTGAATCAGCTTTAGGAGAAGTTCCAGGCGCTTGCTGCACTTCCTTGGATGCCCTGAAGCCTTCTTCACAACAACTGAACCTCTCTTTTTGAAGTTCTTAATGATCTGATAAATGGTTGATTTAGATGCAATCTTACTAGCAGCAATATCCTTGCCTGTGAAGGCCTTTGTGTGCAAAGCAATGATGACTGCATGTGTTTCCTTGCAAGTAACCCTGGTTAACAGAGGAAGAACAATGATTTCAAGCACCACCCTCCTTTTAAAGCAGCCAGTCTGCTATTCTAACCCAATCAGCATGACAGAGTGATCTCTAGCCTTCGAGTCCTCGTCAAAACTCTCACCTGTTTTAATGAGCGAATCACTGAAATGATGTCAGCAGTTCCATTTGTGGCCAGGCTTAATTTTTTTTTTGGGATTAAGTGTATTTTCATCGCAGAGATAGAACATTAATTGCAATTTATCTGATCACTCTTCATAAATCCTGGGGTATATGCAAATTGCCATCATAAAAATGGCAACAGACTTTGTGAAAATCTAAATGTTTTGTCAATATCAAAACTTTTGGCCACAGCTATATATTTAACAACAGACTATATCCAACTAAAAAGTTACACAATAACAAGTTACAAGAAATTCTTCTGTTCTCCAAAAAGTTATTGATATCTTGATGGATGGATAGAAGAATACCTCTTTGGTTCCTAAACCTCTCCTCAGGGACATCCCAGCCATTCAATTTAATCATACTAATTAATTAATTACTTAATTATATGATTAACTTAATTATTTTAATAATTTGATGAAGTAAGCACATATATGGTTATATTTTATGCTAAGAGTAAATCTGTTACTTTAGTACTGGTTTTGGAATAATTAAGCTGACACACATACAGGAATAAATATCATAATTTCACACCAAATAAACACTATTTAAGCAGAATTTTCTTTGAAGGCCTTACACTGTCTTTGCACCATATATATTTGCATATATTTTGTGTACTTTAATTCAATTCAATTCAATTTATTTTTATATAGCGCCCTTCACAACAGAGTTGTCCCAGGGCGCTTTACATGGATG
>JABFDZ020000056.1:709410-719910 GCA_019775955.2 Pollimyrus isidori | reverse complement strand
ATTGAACCAGTCCGGCCCTCGGCTTGTAGCAAATTTGGTTTTTTGGCCCTCTAATGTATTTGACTTTGACATCCCTGGTCTAGAACATTATATACACCCTGTAGTTACTAATATGGTCTGTTTCACACCACGGACAATCAAATGAATCTTACGACAGACATAACAACAAAGGCAGTCAAAATAGAACCTGGATCTGACTAAATACCAAATAACATATTAATATGTGACTAGTATGATGGATGGCATCTCAAGATTTTCTCCTTTGAATTCTCAGGAAAACAATTGTTCATCTTAGTATATGATATTCAGGTAGAAGAGGTGTGATATGTCCATAAGCCTTCACTAGCATACTATGCTGGGCTTTAATGGAAACGCCTTGAATTATCTGCGAGTGTCACCGATGTCATCGTTATGTCTAAGTAATACAACTCATTGTTCATGAATTACATCTAACCTTTTGCTTAAGAAAAATTAAAATACAATTATATCCAGTTATGTCTGTTAAAATGTTGAATACCTTCACTGTTTTTATGGATATTACAACCTTCAGAAAGACTCTGGTGGTCCCTCATTGGGTAGTTATTACGAGGCCGTTGTTTCTCTTTCTCTCTGAACCCTGGACATGTCCAGGAGGCAAGGACGACCTCCTGGAAATACCAGCTGTGTGTGGTTACAGAACAGGAGACGGCTGTCAGAGGCCCAGCTTTACGACGGGCTCAGAGGAGGTGCTGGCTGCGCTGTTTGTTTTCAGAGGCCTGATGGTGGGCAGCTCCCCATCAGAGGCTCGCAGATGTCCAGGAAGCAGGCAAGCAGGCAGACAAGCGGTCAGGCAGACAGACAGGTAGGTAAACAGGCAGGCGGACAGGTGGGCAGGCAGGTAAACAGGCAGGCAGACAGGAAAGCAGGCAGGCAGACAGGAAAGCAGGCAGACAGACAGACAGGTGGGCAGGCAGGCAGACAGGAAAGCAGGCAGGCAGACAGGAAAGCAGGCAGACAGACAGACAGGTGGGCAGGCAGGCAGACAAGTAGGCAAGTAATTAGGCAGGCTGGCAGGTGAACAGGTAGGCAGACAGAGAGACACACATGTACAGGCAGGCAGACAGGCAGGCATTGAGGCAGGTAGACAAGCAGGCATTTAGGCAGGCAGGGAAATGGGCAGGCTGATGGGCACTGAGGCACACAAGCAGGCAGACAGGCCTTTCGTGATCAGCTCCTGTATTGGCACTTTGTAGTGATAAGAGCTGATCAGAGTACTGCTTCTGCAGTACTGAAAGTAGGCTATATCATAGATGTTTTCAAGAAGCAGTCTTTGGTATGATATGGAAACCATAAAATACAAATCACTCATTTTCATTTTCAAAAATGTCTTTAATACAACACTTTTTAAAAATAGATGTGCGTGTGTGAGGACCCATGTGCCTATGTTTTTGCAGTTTTATCAGTGCAAATTATGTTTCTTTTTAACTTGAATAACAAACATCTTTTTTCCTACATAAGAGGTTAATAAACATCAGATGGTGGAGATTTTGAGTTGCTGGAGAATGCGCAGGCACATTTTAGAGCAGGCATTAAACAGGCAACCACCTACAGTAGACCTCCTAAAAAGATGCCAAAGCAAGCTAACCTGTAACTGGACACTGCTCCACACTGTAAATGCCCCTCCACCTTCTCTGGCCTCCACAAAACCTCTTAATCTGATCAAAAGGTTTGGAAAGGTAGTAAAAATTCCTTCACTTCAATAAAATAGATCGCAGTACTCATTAGACAAAATAAAGCATATTAAGAATGAAGAAGTTTTCACATTTATGCATCAAATGTTGGCTATCAAGTGTCACAAAAAAAGCAGAGATTTTGCACAATCTTAAGTGAAACCAATGGTACTGGAGTCAACGATACTGATAAGAAACAAGAAATATCAGCAGAAAGTATGTTTAATGCATGAAATATGTTTTTATCAGTTTTTTGAAGTATTAACTGGCCCTTTATAAGCATTAGAGAGATTATGGCACTGAAGACAGATCAAGCAGTACTTTGCCAGATTTCTCTCTTCTTCCTGGATGCCCTGGTCCATAGTGTGAACTCGACGGGGCCTAAGGATCAGTCAGTCACATTAAAAGTGTTTGCATCTTCTTAAATTAGTGGCATCGATTTTATCTGTACTAAGCTGCTTGGAAATTAACACATCACATAGGAAACGTCCCGAAAGTATAAAGCAAACAATGAAATCTGTTTGCAATTTAGTCTGGCTTTGGCAAAATGCAAGAGAAGAGGTGAACACCAGCTACACACTCTCCATGTCTCTAACCTGAGCGGCCAGATGGGGGCGGACAGTGAAACCATGCGGACAAATATTGAGGGTAACAACTGATTAATGGCAGATGAATGTAACAGTATACTTGTGCGCCATGTTGAAAGAATGGTTCTTATATGGGCGGGTTAACTTGCACGATGTGGCGCCGTGAGTGCCGTAAAACCATAGGATGCTGATTAAACTGCGGCGGGAAAAGAGGCACGGTGGGAATCTTCCCAAGTTGTTGAGACTGAGGGACAACGAAGGATGTAACCTGAGCAACAGAGACAGTCACGCATGTAAAACTACCTAACGGGACTGCTCCATATATTTAGAAAAACTTCAAAGGACTCATATCTTTTTATAAAAGCTACAAGAAAAAGGCAAGAATGTGCATATTGGCTTGTTCAGTTATTACCATTGTGGGTTTGATGTCAGGTAAGATGTCTAATGGTGTGCTGGGAATGTTTTGCACCCATTGTCTTTGCAGAGTTTCATATCGTTGGGTCAAATCCAAATCCAAATCCAAATGGTCGTGTGGCACGAATCCTGAATGTATAAAACATCTTGAAAGCAATTTTTGTTATCATACAAGACAAGAGTAGCCTGCTGACCCTATCTTTGAATGGGTAAGAACTGAGCATCTAACTTAGACTGGAATGAATCTACTAAACAATCAGGAAGCTTTGTGTGCTGCTGTGTTTGTAGTGTTCTGTTGGTTGACAGGAAGGTTGTTTTGGTGGGTCTAGGTAAGGGACTCCATCTTCTAAATAACACAAAAAAACTGGTGTCTGTTCAGGAAAACTAGATATAGCACCGTCCATGTATTACATAAAAGGAGTCAGATATTCCTGTGCACTGTTACAAAGCAAACATCAGGACTGACCTTATCTATATATATATATATATATATATATATATATATATATATATTCCCCAAGGATTCTGAATACCCTGATGTCCTGTGCTTAGTTTCCTAAACTCTCATTATATAAACTGCTTTTAAAAGTCCAAAAATATTTCTAACCACATTTAAGACCAAGAATAATGTTCATTGTTATTCACTGAATTTCCCCTAAAGCGGTACTAATAGCATAAGATAAGAACCTGAAACTTTATCCTGAACTGAAACATATGGAATCACCAAGGTGTACCTGAGGAAATAACACACCCGAAATAGCAACACAGTTATTTTTCTTTTCTCAGCGGAGAATGGAAGCATGCTAGCAAAGGTTTTTCCGGCGGAACATTTACGCAAGGTTTCCAAGGTGATGTTTGTTGTTGTTTAGGATGTGTGGAACTCGCAGGCCGCCTTATCAGTTTGGTTGGCATGGCGGGGCAGACCACCCACCCCTGTAGTGAAGAAACAGAGTCATGAGAGGACATTTAAAGTTTACCCAGGTCACCTCAAAGCCACTTTTTGAGGGGGGGATAGAGGAGGAGGAGAAGGGGAGCACAGCCAAGGTACAGGCTTGGAAATTGGGAACGATGCTTCAATTTTTCTAACAGACATCTGAAACCCTTTTGTTTATGGATTATTCTCTTTCTTTTTTTTGTTTCTGTACCTTACCCATGAAACACTAGGGACAAATGAGGCCATGCAAAGTGGGTGGTTGTTCAGTGGGGTGGGGTATGCCAAAAAACAGTGGCAGCCATGAATATAACATGGACAAAAATCGGTGCGTCCTCAGGGGAAAGCCACGACGGCTTATTCTGGATATTGGATGTGAGTGGTGCATATGAGCCCTGAGTTGTTTCCACAAGGCCCTCCACACATTAGTTGGCGGCGCACTAAAGAGCTGAAGTCATTTCTGTGTGCTGTGCGAGGCAGACTTCATGTGTCATAAATTCTTGCCATTGCACGCTCCGTAGGAATTCCGAGGAACGGCCAGGAGCGAGCCGCGTAAATCTCGGTGGTGCTGTGCGCCATGATGACGTACAGCATTTCAGGGTTTGTTGGAAACAAATAGTGTGTGCAATAATCAGGAGAATTATATCCCCCATCTTTTCTGGAACGATCTCAATTGGCATCAGAAAACCTTCTGTGAACCTTATCTCTGCTTTTGTCTGCATGTGTGTCTCTCAAGTTTTGAGAGAACAATCATATCCAAACAAAATTCTTATGGAAAGAAATACATGCTGAAATATGCAGATGTGATGGAAAAGTCTCAGATATTACACTGTGCTAATTAATTCACTCCAGTGATTAAGAATCATTGGTAGGGACCGGCTAGATGCCTGTGTTCTCAAATCACAGTGTACTGTACATCCTGAAAATATCCATCCATCCACCACTCCATCATCTAACCATTGATATGTCAGGATCGCATAGAAATGTCCCCTTTTTTAAATGAAAGATGCCATAGCTGTAAGTTCAAAGAAAAACCTTCAGAATGCTGATCATCCATGACATTTAAATCACTGTGGCTAAAAGAATCTAAGACTCAAAATAAAGGAACTAAATAAATATAATCAAATACATTTTTAAAAATAAAAATGAAAAGACTCCACCATCCCCATGACCCCGAGTGGAAGGATGGAGAGATAGATGAATAGATAGATGGATAGATTTTGATTTGAAAATTGAGAATTCATGTAGATATATTTCTTGACTGTTATTTTAAACTGATGCAAGCAATGCAGTAAATTTTCCATTATTTACATCCTTTAGGACAAGTTGACTGCACCCCACCCTTAGAAAGACCAAAACAACAAATTGTGTGTAAAAGAATCATTTTACAGCCTCAGAGGAGCCATTTCACAGAGTGGCCTCCTGCGACTCCTGTCATTAAATCGCACCTCGACAGTGGAAACTTGACGGATCTGCAGGATCGCAGGCAATTTTGTTTTGGCTGTGAATCTCTGAAAAGGACCCATTGAGACCTTTCGCCTGATTTTTGGCACCGATAACAGAGAGATGTTTGCATACCGTAGAGGGAGAAGCACAATTCTTTAATTGTGCTCAGAGGACTTGCTGCAAACCTGCTTTGGCCTGATCCTCTAAGATGGCAGCAAGCCCTGCATGGGTGAATTGGAGTTCATCATTCTGCCTGTCCATGGTCACCTTCTCTTCCTTTTGTTATTAGCGATCTCCTTGTTAGACCCTCCAGCTGGGAAAGAGTTGACTGTCAGCCGGAAACTCACATGCTGTCTCTGATTTGTGTTTCATTCAAGCCCAAGTGATAAACTCGTTTAACCTGCATTTCTCCCTCTTAGCCTGGACTGGATGTAACACATTGTCAGCATTTTGTAAATACTGTAATAGGACAACCTGGGGTGAAGAATAACATCGGCAGACAAAGGGTTTGAAGAAAAATCTAGATCAAAAACCTTGGGCTAAATGTAGAGGGTCCACTGTGTTTGCATAATTATTTCCTTTGTTATTCATATATACATATATACCTAGTGTTGCATTGTGCAGGGAAGAATCAAGGCAGGCAAGCGAGAATCCAAACAAACAGGTTTATTCAGGGTAGAGGGCGGACAGCAACACACATTTAACACGCATCACAACACCTGTACACCACAATGCCGGATCTCGCAAACTCACTTTAGATGCAGACTAAAATGCAGGGGAAATACTGGTAAGAACTAGACACAGGTGAGGACAATCAGGTAAAAACACGGGGTAACGAGGTCGGCGTGGCACACACAGTGATGGTTCGGAGTGGGACGTGACACCTAGCTTGTGCATATTACTTATGTATTATTTATCGTTCATTGCCGTGAAGAATGTAGCCAAATGACGAGACATGAACAACAGGCTGGAGCATATCTGGAGGTCAGCAACTATGTAATTACTAATTTTTTAAAACATGAATAAATAAAATCAGCATGTGACGTTGTGTGCTGGGGATAGTATGGTACAGTAGGTACTGACCTTTGTGTGATGAATGACTCTTCAATTCCATGGTGTTTTCCCACTTTAATCCCCAAATAGGTACTGGTCACAGTTTGGTTGCCCTCTACAGGAGATTATTTGGGTGGCTTTGTGAAACCATCATGCATTTCACAGAAATTAGGGCACAGAGTAAAACCTCATGTTGGTACATCTAGGGTTTTATTCTCAAAGTGCTGGTTTATGCTGCTTACTGTATGTTTCAGTTGTGTGCATGATGAATAAATTTAAAATGTTGTGTCACTCTAACAAAGTGATAAATCAACATTTTTGTAAAATGCCAAATAGCTACATAGTCAGTATTAATTTGTGAATTTTCATAATGTTTGATGTGAAATAAGCTGAATCTCACAAATGACCAAAATGAAAGAGCATTAAGTACAATGGCTCATTTCCTGTGTAGTTCATACAGATCTTTGAATGCTAACATGACCCTGCAAAACGTTCAATCGTGGTCAGATGGTCCGACAAATAAAATGAAGGCTGGACATAGTCAGCTATTTCTCAAGGTGTTAAGAAAAAATAAATGAAATTCCAAAACTATTAAATTTAATTTGTTCGCCACCAAAAACAATGTATAAAAATTACAGTTTTTTTAAAGAATAAACTTTTGCTGTGACAAAGAAATATTTTTTCAACCCATGTGCCCTGTGGTGGACTGGCATCCCATGCAGGGTGCACCCCTGTCTTGTGCCCTGGGATAGGCTCCAGGCCTGTGACCCTGACCACGAAGGGTGATGCAGCTCCGAGACAATAGGGGTTTATTAAATACAATTAAAACACACTGGGGAAAATATCAAAAGAAATGGCGCACAAGGGGTCAGGACAAAATGGGGAAAACAATAATTATAAGAATGAAAAGAAACCACAAATAAAATACAGTAGTGAAAGCGGGCAACACAGGGACAGAAGAAGGAAAATCAAGGAGAATATCCACACCGTAACATGTAGAATGACTGAGCAGGGAACAGCGTGGGGCAGACACTTAAATACACACAGAACTGAGTTAATGTGGAAGGAGGTGTGTAAAACCTGGGAAACATTAACACAGAGGGCTAGGGGTACAAGCAGGGCAATTCAACACAGGGAAGCAAAGACCAGGGAAAAACATAAAACCAGTAAATAAACAGAACTGGTGAGACGGGTCTCTGACCAGCCTTCAACTCATGAGTTGAGGGTTACAGCCTCAGGTCCACAAACCCAGACTAAACCCAGTGAGCTATGTGGCAGTCCAGGAAACACAGAGAACACACTAGGGCTGAAGGGTTAGGAAACAGAGAGGGGGAACACAAGAAGACCAGCAGTGCCTACTAGCCAATCAGGGAAGAGACACAAAGGGCATGGGCAGATGGGCCAGGCCCTGACAATATGTTCTGTGTTTTTGAAAACGATTTAATAGTATGAGTCTCCTCATTTTGTACTGATTTGCATCTGCTCTGCAAGAAATGCAGAAATATGAAAAACACAGTGCGTGTTGATTAAAATGAAATATTTATTAAAATAACCAAGTGCGGTCTGGCATAGGTTCTGCTACCACAAACTGATAGCTACTAAAAACACTAAAACTATACTAATGATTGAAACAGCAGAAATTATTAGCTCATGCAAATGAAACGGAAAGGCGATGCTGTTGATGTACACTTGCTATAACACATCCTGGGCAGGTTTGTCAGGTGACAGCTCCTTACTTCTGTTTTGTCTCCTGGGAGACCATACACCCCACCTGTAACCCCAGGCCTCTCCCATATTCCTGCCAGTTTCTCCTTTACCATGCTGATAAGGCCGCCTTTTGCACTCCCCTTTCTCCCCCAGTCTTTTGAACCCCCAAACCCAAATAAAGTTCCCATTCCTTTCACCCATTGCCACGTCGCATGCTTGTGTTCACTGTCCCGACCAGAGGGGCGAGATGCCAGGAACACGGCACCAGCATGAATCCATTGTCTGCCGCACCTCAGCACCTCCCAAAGGGCCAGTTGTTTTTGGTGGAAGGTATGGGGGTTACAGATTGCCTGTTGATGAAAATGGTAAAACTTATTCAAACACCATCATGTTATTAAGAAGGTTGTTATAATCCCACAAGCTACCATTTTGCCTGGTTTAACTCCATGCTTGTACCTACTGTAGTTATCTCCTGGATAAATCATTCTCCATGACCCGGGTCTGGTTTAGGGGTTGAAATATGGATGGGTGGATGGATGGGATTTTCTTTTAAATACCTACTAATGTTTTAAACTATTTGACCATATTTCATAATGTTTCATATGATATTACAGCTTCAAAGAAATATGTCATTCAGGATTGGGTGGTGTTACGTCCCTGCTGCGGTTGCGCAGTTCCGTTTATTTTTTCTTCTGGTTTCGCTCCCTCTCCCTTTACATTCTTCAGGTCCACCCTAACCCTTGACGTCATTTGAGTGACGGATCGCTGCCGGAACTCCCGCCTCCCAGATCCGCTAAAGAGACCCCGCCAGCGATTGCAAGAGGAGGAAGTAGGAAAGAAGGATTGGTGGCTTGACTCGTAGACATATATATAGATATCTGTTGTTTTGGTGCTACTATTCACTTTTGTTGGATTTGTATAGGTTCGGTCAGGGTTTTCGGTTTATAATTGTGTTTTGGTAGTCCGGTTATATATTTGTTGTATACCATTTGTTTCTGTTTCTTTTTTCGTTACACTGCATCACGTAGGTTGTTATTTTTGTTAAAGACACTAGATCAGAGGAACACCACTCTTGTATGTTTTGCGTTGTAGTTAGTTAGTGTAGACACGTAGGGGTTTTTATTTGCTTTTCTTTCTTCGTCCATAGATAGATCAGTGATAAAAACTCAAGGTTAGGTTTAGGGACGTTTTGTTTTATTTCGTTCTTTCCTTTGGTGTCGTCTGGGCCCAACCTGGTGCAAACGCCATTGTAATTGTATTTGTACTGTCTGTCTGTCTATCTGTTACAAATACAGAGGACGGTTTTACTAAACAGCTGTTGTTGTGTCGGCTGTCTCTCTCACTCTCGGCGTGGGTGCGCATAATCATATCCCTGGTCGTAACAGGTGGTGATGTTAATTTTACTCTTAGAGTTGTTATGAAATATAAATTCTGACATGGACCTTGTAAGTTTATAACCAAGCCACTGTTGTACTCGACAACTATCACCTCAGAGGGGTGGCATGGTGGCCCTCTGCCAGCTTGCACCTCTGGGGTTGATACATTGTTGGCACTGCTGGAGGTGCAGTATGTACCGTTTATACCTGTGCCCCGGGCTCTGTGAGTTTCCTCTCGGTACTTCAGCTTCTGCCTGCTGTCCAAACACATGCAGTTAAGCGAACTGGCATCTACAAATTGCTCATAGTGTGTTTGTGTGTGTGCACTGGAGTGGACACCATCCAGCCTATGGCCCTTGCCAGGCATCAGTGTTGCCTGAGATAGGCTCCACCTCGTGACTTCATTCTGGGCAGGCGACTGGACCATGCATTGGTGTTGTTACGTACTGCATCGTCCGTCCCGCTCCAGCCCTGTGTGTCGCCACGCCCACCTTGTTCCCTCATGTGATTTCCTGATTGTGATCACCCGTGAGGCGAATGCCGCTCGCCAGTCTTGTGTTTGTTCCATGTATTTAGTCTGTGCCAGCGTATGTCCCAGCGTCGCGGCATTGATGTTTCTCTGTCCGAGTCTTGTGTGCATTAAAACCCTTCGTTCCCTTGATCCTGCCTGGCTTCACTCAGTCCGCCGTGCACACCCCCCGGACCGTTACAGGTGTCATCTGAAATGATAATTTTCATTTGGAAGTAAGACCTTGGTGTTCTTATCCATTATTATCATTAAACAATAAATCAATAATAGATGATGGTTAATTTTCAAATGTACGGTAATTAAGCAGCACACTTCAGATTGGAGAATTCGATAGTGGCATGCATATATAAGCTATTATATTTAACTCTCTCCTTCCTGCAACGGAAGTGGGCGCATCACAACCCACTGTCGCAACATTAACATGCAAAGTGTTTTACATTTCCAAGTACATGGACTTTTATTGTCAGTTTAACCTGGTGCTCGACTGCTTTAAGGTTCCAACCCTGTGCAACACAGTGAAAACGAGCTGAAAGACATTTAAAAATATCTAAATAAGATGTGGCTTCTTCTCTTCTAAATGAAGCCACCCACAGCTGAGTGAAAAAGATGCTGCCTCTGTTGTGAGGTAATGAGGCTGTACTGGTGTTTCAAGGGGCCATAGTGTCTCTGTGAAATCTGTTGGATTGTTGCTCCCTCTGAGCAGGAATCATCACTTTTAATTTTCTGTATTGTTAGCATGCCCAAGGGG
>JABFDZ020000056.1:686828-700505 GCA_019775955.2 Pollimyrus isidori | reverse complement strand
AGGTTTTCATCAATGTGTTGGCACTGTTCTTCTATCCAGTTCTCCTTTGCTCTTTTCATGCTTTTCTTGATTTCTTTACACAGGTGAATAACACAGGTGAAAGGTGGCAAACAGACGTGAATACAGTGACCCTGCAAAATAAACGTCCGCACCACCAATTTTTTAAAATCCAAAGTCCGGCCATCTTTTAAGCACTTATCCTGGTGAGGTTCACAGGTTTAACCAAAGTGCTGGTAATATTTGCAATGGGCTGAAACGGGGGGTGAGATGCAACGGTGCCTAGACAGTGGAACACTGCATGTTCATGATGACCCTTGACCACCAAATTAGACTAATTTGGGAAGAAAGGAGTACTTAATTATGTCATGAAAGTCACTCCCATTCATTGAGAACTCAGTGCTACAGTCATACACTATATGGACAAAAGTATTGGGTCACACCTTTTAATCATTGAATTCAGGTACTTCATTCAGACCTACTGTATTACCACAGGTGTATAAAATGAAACACCCAACAATTCAGTCAGGGTTACAAACATTTGCGAAAGAATGAGTCGTTCTGAAGAGCTCAGTGAATTCAAACAGCATGCCACCTTTGAAGTATGTCAGTACTTGAAATTATTTCCATGCTAGATATTCCATGCTTGGCTGCAGGTGGCATTGATGAGTGGACTAGCCATCCATCTCCGAGCAGCTGCATGCAAGCCTTACATCACTGAATACAATGCCAAGCATCGGATGGAGTGGTAAAAAGTACATCACCACTGGACTTTGAGGGAGTGGAAAGGTGTTCTCTGTCTGGAAGTCTGATAGATGAGTCTGGGTTTGGCACATGCCAGGAGAACATTACCTGCCTGACTGCATTGTGCCAAATGTAAAGTTTGGTGGAAGAGGGACAATGGTATGGGATTGTTCTTCAGGGACTGGGCTAGGCCCCTTATTTCCAGTAAAGGGAACTCTTAGTGCTCCAGCATACCAGGCCATTTTGGACAATTCTATGCTCCTAACTTTGTGGGAATAATTTAAGGAAGGCCCTTCTCTGTTCTTCCTCTCTGTGATAGTGATATGTGCTTCCGGTTTCTGTCCAAACAGAAAAGGAGTCTTCCAGGTTGTGCTAAAGTTCAGTGACTCCCTTGGGCCAGTTCAGACAGTGATACCAGCTCTTATACGGGCCGGCGTCCAGTGATCAAGCATGTGCCAGAATATTCCTCGGCAGCTCTGTGGGGGCCAGACAGCTGCCCCCACTGTCACACTAATTTACCGTGACACTAATTTTAAATAGTTTTTTTTTACCTTGCTAAATACTTACTACATAAAAAATAAAAGGATACATACATCCTTACAGCAGGTCATGTTAATTAAATACAAAAACCTCTCAGGGTTTCTGCTTAAGCAGCATGGTGGAAAGCAGAGAGTGAGGTACATTGTAATGCATATCCCTCTCCTGTGAGTGCTATTAGCCTTCATCCACAAACAGTCATGCGTGCACAAATGTCATTTTTCCAAGGGCCCAAGATTTCTCCCATTAACCCCAGTGCCACAGAGCAGTTGAGAGAAACCAAAAGTGCCTGCATTACGCATCAGCCATGTTAATGGGCTGTGTTGATATATGGCTAAAGATGGCGACACTCTGTTTGCTTTTTCACTCCAAGCCCTCGGGCCTTGAGCCTCAGCACACCTGTACCTTGCTCACATGGGCGAAAAGGCGATTGCTGCCAAACAGGTCGGTTCACTCTTGTGACTCCAGTATGGCTAGCCACTGAGTGGGGTAAACTATAGGAGAGCAGTTAGCCATAACGCAGTGGTTGGCCATTTAAGTGAGCGGTAGGCAATTTAGTGACAGCACAGGTATTAGCTATTGAGTGAGGTTAGCTGTAAAAGGTGAGTGTTGGCCGTAGAGAAAGGTTAGCAGTAGGACAGAGGTTTGCTGGTGGTGAATGTTAGCCTTTGGGAAGGGTTTGTTGTAGCATGATGCCCCCCCGTTTCACACACACACACACACACACACACACACACACACACACACACGCACACACACACACACACACCAAACACATTTCTGCTTCAGCTGTATGGTGTTTTTTTTGGTAGCCTGAGCACTGTGACCCCCCCACTCCACAACCAGCCCATGCCCTGCTAACTGCACTCCCAGCCGGGATCTTTGGGCTTGGGAGGAGGAGTGTGAGACATGTCCAGTCCTCCAATCTGCTACACAGTGCTGTCACAGTCCTACACAATTTGCCCAGAGAAATTTCTTGCAACACACATGAATAAAATGCTGACATCAATTCCAAATGAGATTATATATAATGGGCACGTATGTATAAACACAGAAAACCATGTGGGTATGGCTGCAAGAATATTGGCAAGAATATTTTAGCTTTCCTAAAAATGTAGGATGTAATAAAATAACATCCCTCTGCAAAAATAAAATTTAATATTACAGTGTCTGTGACCCCGACCAGGATAATCAGTTGGAAGACAAATGGCATGGAAACTCTCAACTTAAGAATCTACTCTGTTTAGTTCACATAGCCATTTCAAAAAGTTACAAATCTAATATCTGGTTTTGTTGTGTTTGTTTTCTTTCCCTTCCTTTGCACTGTATCCAGATGTGTAAATCTGTGAGAGTTGAAGCAGCCAGAGAGGCTGAATTGGGTCGGTCGTGTGCAAGGGGAGAAAAAGAAATGATTAGTGACATTCTGCTCTGTGATGCTGATGTTTTGGTCTGGCAGCTGAGAAAATGAGCTGACAGCTTGGCTAATGCTAAACCTCCTGGGCCGGGCCGTCCACTGCACATTTCCTCAGTGGGCCGCTTATTTCACATCACCATGGCAACATGCTGTCAACAGCCTCCTGAGTCATTTCTTTGTGAGGGACGCTGCTGACAGGCTGTTCCGGCTGCTTCCACACCTGTCCCAATGAGAGCAGACAATCTACATAGTGACTACTGACAGGAGAGGCTAAACAAGGGCAGCTAACATGCAGTGGATATGCACTTCTCATATCAGCCTATATTCAGCTCTGAGGACACTTCATTTACTTAATTAGGAAGCCATGGTACAGTATGGCCGACAAGTGCCCTGTCATCCATCCGTCATAGTTAGTGGCATTTGTTAGCAACACTGCCACCTAGTGACCAATTTCTCACCCCACTCCTTTTTTCCTATGTGCAACAGTAAAATAATCTTCATCAGCCTTGTGAGCACTTAATTTTTTTTTCGTCCTCAAACAGCATCTGTACAAACCAGAATCAGAAGATGGGGGCAGGTTGCCACGACGATGTTAGATAAATGGCCCACTGAGGAAAGGCAGGGCGGTCAGCCCACACATTTTAACATTCATCAAGCCGCCACCTCGTTTTCTCAGCTGGACCAAGCCCTCAACATCAGGCAGCTATGGGAGCAGAACCTGACTAATGATTTCCATTCTTTTCCTGCCCATGGCTGACCCAAATTTCCTGACACCTTCATCCAAGGTAACTTTTATCCAAATCAATTATTAAACATGGCTGTCAGTTATACAGCTGCACATTTAACTGGTATTAAACAAAAAAAACAGGTTGAGTATTCTTCTGCACAGTAGGACACTAGAGCTGCTCCAGGGACATGAACCAGCAAGCGCTGGGTTACAGGTCGATATCCTGGAACACCCCGATGCTGTGATTTAGGAGCCGGACAGCCAAGGGAAGGACACATAAACTAGCAGTGAATGGACAGAGATCTGTCCGTGTTTACAGTGCTGCTGGCTTCTATCATACCAGTCAGAACTCCATTACTGAGGAAAAATATTTTTATGCATTTAAAATTGGACGGCAGCTCGTCACAAAAATAAGGATTGTACTGGGAATTGTAGAGAATCCTTCCAACTTACCCACTTGGGAATTGAAATAATAATAATGAAAAAAATTAAACATCAGTCAGATGGTGTATTTTATTTTTGCTTTTATTTGATTTTATCTGTCTTCCCTGGTAACATACCAATGACTATAATACTGTAGTGAATCTCATGTTCCATTTTTCCTTCAGTAAAGCAATAGCGTTGTACTGAAGTCCACTGGATCAGCTGCTATTTAAACGTGTCTGCAGTGTAGTGAAGTAATAGCTGCCAGAGCACTCTGTTTTCATTGCTAAGTTACGCCCACATTTTAACTGAGAGAGAGACATGCATTTCAAACACTTGCCATATGTGAAGCACAGTCTGATTGCCCGCATAGCACCTGCAGTGTGTGTCCCTGTCATCACATAGTTTGCAGGTGTTGAGCTCTAAAGTTCTGTAATAATGTACTGATAAATAGACCTACAGGCACCAATGGACTGTAGAATAAGACACATAAATTAAGTAACTAGACATAGTTGCCATATTTTCAGAAGGCTGAATTAATACATCGAGTTTGTGGCTTTTTGGTTTTTCATTGTTTCTTGTTTTGTCGGTGAGCAATTCTCGATCAGAAAAGGTTTTCTGTTGAATATTCTTCTTAGACTCTGTACTGCCTAAATGCAAGTCTGTTCCATATAACATGGATTACATGATGAAACGCTGTAGTTCCTGTTCACTTTGCTCATAATGACATGGGTGCCCATGTAAACTAACGACTAAACATCTCTACTAGGAAAGCATCAAGGAACGGGGGAAAGGCGAAGCTCAGCTTGCTGGGTAAACAGGAAGGATTCCATATATATCTGCCCGCATTCCTCTGGGCCTTCTTCTCCAAAAGGAAGCCTGGGACCCCAGTGAGGGTTCAGCAGTCTCAGAAGATACATCAGCAACTGCTTGTCCAGAACACACCCTTGGAAGTCTGTGCCGACCACCAGCGGAGCTGATGGACAATGTCTGACTGTAGGGAAAGCCAGGCCAGGCCCCCGGGGACCTTGAGCCTGGGTGGTTCAGGGCACCGGCTGGCTAACGGTCTTTTGGCTCTGACAAGCTCCTGGAGAATCACTTAATGTCCGCCGAGCCAAGACACGGATCCATCCACTAGCGCCAAATGGGATCTTCCAAAAACGACTTTTACTGTATGGAAGCAACATGAATATCTGAACTGAAGAACACAGGGCAGAACCTCAACTAACAAACATCACAGTTTTCTGAATCAATGTTTCACACATTACTCAAAGAAGCAATTGATCACATATAAGGCATGATTCATGTGTTATTAAAAAAGTTATGAGCAAGGATTCTCATATGAATGTACAGTTAACTTTATGGGAATAATGTAAATTAGACTGTCTATAGGTTTTAAAACAACCAGGTAGTTTTCTATTAACTCCCCAAATCTTCAGCAGTTTTGGAAGCATTCCTGCCACATCTACAGGTTTTGGATGCAAGGTTTTGTATGTCAGCTAAACCACATGATAGGAATATAACAATGCACCATGACACAGAATCATTGATTAATGTTAACTGCAAGGAAGGGAAGGAATGGTTTGAAAACAGCTTTTTTTTAAAAAAAAAATACTTGCTAAACAGGAATAAGACCAGTGAGATCTTAGTTTGTTTTTAATCTTATTCTGTTGGATATATTGCGAGTGTATTAAACTGCGAGCCCTGAATTGTCTATGCAACTGAATGATGAGTAGACTGCACACCCTACAACATGGTGCTGGGAAACCACAAGAAGGAGGCTGATGAATCTGTGGCTGTCTGTCTCAGCGCCCAGTGGTCACTCAAGTGACGCTTCCAGGTGAGCCTGCATGGGCTGGGTGAGCTTACAGATAGGATGACATTAAACAAGCACCGAGTGACGTGGTTATACAAACACCATACTGCACATACTACTAGCTCCCCCCCCCGCCTCACCCCCATGTTTTATTTGGCCTCTGCATGCACCCAGCGTCCAATACATCACATGGCCCCTGGCAAGACCCTCTGTGGTGTGAATTCCAAAACTCACAAGTGCAACATGACCCAGTGGTCCTAAGATGCATCGCTTGCACCCTAAACATGCAGCTCGCCATCCATTTTGCCTAGAAGAGAAACAGACCTAATTGGTTTTTTTTTTCCTTTTTTGATCCCATTCAATCCAGAATTCCAGCTGAAGAAGGTGAGGTCCCTACTGTTTTTCTGTCTGTTGGTGGCCTGAGCTCTAACCATCCGCATCTCCCACGGTGGCTATAAATTACACAGATGAGATAGAACCCTTGTGTTCAGCACGAGGGGCGCAAGCTGAATTTTGGAGCAGTGTGTTTTGACAGACCGGATTTTAAATCATCGTTTTATGATGGCTGGGAAAAGCCGAACATGCTCGTAGCTCTGATTTATGCTCATTGGAGCCCTGAGGATACTATAACTTGCGAACTGATGTGAAAACAGATGGATAGAGAGATAGAAGAGGACTGACGGGCCCTCACTCTCTCCCTGCTCCTCACAAATGGCATCCATATGCTCCAAAAGGAGTTCCAATTCCATCTCGGATTGGGCTGAGCACTGCGCTGGAGGGAGGTTTTCTTTTAGAGAGAGTTTACTGGCATTAATAATCCAATATCTCATTTACACCAGCAGTAGCCTAAAGAAAAGTGAAAGCAATGCCACGTTAATCAAATTCTGGAAATTTTTAAGTGTGATGTGGGCAAAAACTAATGTATGGGACTTCCAGCTCTCACCTATTTACCAGACACAAGTGCATCTAATGAATCCATATATGACCACCTTAATAAATTATGTAGAACTTCGGACAGGGGTGAGACTTCAGAAATTATGCTACTAGCCAACAGGACCAATTCTGTAAATAATGTGATCCAACATGTAGGTGTTTTACTAGCCAGTGGGCTCGTGTTGGTTTTTGTACTTGGCCTAATCGCTTCACATGAGAGGGTGAGCATAAATTCCTGCAATGACCTTGCATGTATATTATTATCACAATAATGCAATCAAGGTACACACAATCACATTCACGGAAATCTTCCTTCGTGTTTCCCGTGTGTGCGGGAGCTGCAATGAGTGATGCGTTTTGGCCAGAGATTGCACCTGCCCTGCTTACACTGTGATTTCTCGACTACATTGGATTACATGACATGTGCTTACAGCCTAATACACAATTAAATTAACAACAAGTAGCTTATACACAAAGCTTTTTCTTTATCTAAGCCAAAAGTACATTCATAATTTCACTGTTAAAATGTAATCTTATTTTATACACAGCACACCTGTTAAATGTTAACATTGTTTGTGAATGGATGTTTGTTATGAAACCAAGAAATTAGCAACATTATTACAGAAATAACCAAGCATCCCAAGACATTCTGGGAGCACTGTAGATACCCAACCCATGTGTGTATGTGTGTGTGTTAGGATTATGTTTATATTACATTGTGGGGACCAAATGTCCCTCGCAATGATGATAAAAGCCTAGTTTTTTTCAGGTTGCTTATGGTTAAGGCTGGGTAGGGGTTAAGGTCATCATGCTGGGAATAGAGTTTTCCCCATATAAATAAATGGAGAGTCCTCACAAATATAGGATTGCAAACGTGTGTGTGTGTGCTTATCTCACTTGCTTATATTTGTTCTGTTCTTACACTTGCGAGATTAAATAGGCTTTGCCGTGTATGCATATACAGTGGTACCTCGGTTCTTGAATTCACTAGAACTCAAATTTCTTGAAAGTCGATAAAACCACTTCGACCTAGAATTCGATCTGAACATCAGAAGTCGAATCGTGAACGCTGACTTAATATAAATTGTACGCACCAGGAAATGACTCATACTACAATGCAATTCTTACTTGAATGCCTTCTTAACAGACTGGAAAATTAACCAAATAAAGTAGCGTAACATTATAGTAACTAACAATAAATAAACCACTAACTTGTATTATTAGAGAATTTATGTATTAACGTGTATTATTAGAGCATTTATGTTATTTATTTGAACTTTATTTTACCAGGTAAATTAACTGAAAACCAATTCTCACTGCTTTACGTGATATTCGGGAGAAATAGCAGATTACACATTGGAACTGCCTGGGATAAAAACGCCATGCGTGTAACTAAACTCTGCAGTCAATAAAGGCAAAGGTGTGTTGTGACGGAGGCGGTTCCAATTTGTGCAGCTGGGTGAGAGGTCACAATGCATCTAACCGTAATGCATTGCATAAGGATCAGAATTTGTTGCTTTAAGCCAGCGCTGTAAGCAAGTTGAACGCACCCAATGACGGGACTGGGGAAACAGACTGAAATGTGTACTTAATACAGAGGACTAATGACAACAGCCAGAAACAGCTGCTTCCACACGGGATTAAAGAGGGGGCGTGACACACAGAAGGAGCGGACAATTGGGGCAGAGCAGGGGTAATGTTGGGATAAGATCTTTATCGTTTTGGAAGCCAATAAGAAAGAAATTCTTTTGTTGTTTTCTTGTTTTATCCATATTTAGGTGTAATTTTGAGGGGCCGGGAACTAATTAATTGGTTTTCCATTATTTCCTATCACAACAGAATAGAATATATATATATATATATACACACACATTATTGACTGTAAAATCTCGTTAAAACAAGATCAAGGGTGTGGCCAAGAGAATGATATATATATATATGTGTGTGTGTGTGTGTGTGTGTGTGTGTGTGTTTTCATGCTGTTTACTGCATTGTTTTGCATTTGATAAATTAACATTGATTTGATTTGCTATATGTGTGTACAGACTATTAGTTTATTTGCTTGTATTTATGTGCAGTGTTGTGTTTGAGTCCATCTTAATCCAGTCGGAGTCAAGACCATATCTTTAACTCCCAAGAGTCCATCAGAGTGAAAAAGGGTTATTAATTTAGAATAAACTCAATTGAATCATGGATTTCCGCTGCAGAGGTTCTTCAGGGGGGTCTTCATCCCAGTGTATGCAGCTTCCACTCTCATCAGTACAACTTGATGCAGAGCTGCGGTGCTCTTCTGGCTGGTGCTGTGAGCACAGCACTTTCCCCATCGGGCCACCCCAGGAAGGCACAATGCAAAGTTCATGAACTCTTTCTCTACCTTGGTGCTGCATCTGCTTTGCACTGACTTTGCATCTCAGCTCCTGAATCAGGTCCTCAATTCCATCTTCGAGGCCTGATCCCACATCTGACACCATTGTTGCAAGTTCATAGGTCATGGAGGTTTGAATGAAACAACTCTCACAGTTTAACCGAAAGTACTCTCACTCTCCCTAACAGCTGCACAGATAGATTGAGAGAACTAGTTACATAACACACACAGTTGCGGTAACACATTAACACACTTCACAGTCCTACCCTGCCATGTCTCAGCTTGGCCAGCAGATGTCACTGGTCACCCCTTTCCTAGTGTTTGAGTCTTTTGTGATTTGTGAATTGACCCATGCCTGCTTCTTGTTGCCCCTAGGCTTTGGTATTTGTTTGATTGTAATTGGTTCACACCTGCCCCTTGTCTTAACCTCATTACCTGTGTATATATGTGCCTGCACTTGTACTTGCTCCAGAGTTGGTTGTTGTCTGTTTGCTGCGGCTCTTTCTGTGCGGCTCCATGCCACAGTTTTTACTGCCTACCTGCTTTGTTTTTGATCCCTCATGGTTCCTTTTGTTTCTTTGAGTTAAAATAAAGTCCCTTGTTTGAGCTGCGATGTATCATCCCTTCATCATTCACTGTGCCTCTCTGTAATACGCAGGGGATCAATATGTAGTTTGACACATACTTTGCATTATGAAATATGCGGAATACACAGGGGCACACATTATCACACACACTATAGCACACATTAAAGGCGCCACACAAGACATGCTGATAACCTGTCTCATTGAACTTGAACTGTCCAGCCCCATGGCATCAAAGCAGCTTCAAACTACAACTTTTTAAGTATGTAGCTTTCCTTACTTGCTTTGTGTGGTGGTGTATAGGCCTCCTGGAAATAATGATTATTTTTGAATTTCCTGATCTCCTAGATGATATTACTCTTCTATGACCAAGTTCTTATTGTTGGAAATTGTAATGTTCATGTTTGTTGTCAATCTACACCCTTATGCAGCAGGTCATGATTTTTTTTGTTTGCCGCCATGACGTTGGGTGTAAATTGGTGGCCGGCGCCTGGGTGGAACCAGATGTGTTCCTTCTATTTGGTTTCGTCCTTCCGGAGGACTAGGCGTCAGGACCGGTAATATGTTGTATGGTTTTAAGTGGCTGCTTCTTGTCCGGCATCTTACTTGTGTCAAACAGGAGGTAAGTTTTACCAGGCTGGCTTTTATCAAGGGTCGGTTACGTGCTGGCTAATGGGTTCTTTTGTTTTAGTGCCTGAGTTTGGGCTTCATAGCACTCATCTCTTCCATCGCTGAAACCTTGGTTCTGCTAATTGGTTACTAAAAGTAAACGATGGACGTATAGGTTTTTCTTTTGGTGAACGAAGACTGTTGTCAGTTTCACTGAGGCAAGGTAGGCTGGGCTTGTGTATGTTATTTTAAATTGATTTTAAGATTACTAATGTTTTGTACACATGAAAAATGAGGGGGCATGGTACAGAAGAGGATTATACAAGCAGGTCATGATACATTTGATATTACACAGCATATTTACTGTCCAACTCATTCTCTTAGCCACACCCTTGATCTTGTTTTAACGAGATTTTTACAGTCAATAATAATATTGAAATATGTGATGTTGCTTTTACTGATCATTTTTCCATAATAATGGATGCGAATATTACTGTTGATATTAACATTATACTCACTGCTCATTTGAGAAGCACATAAACTCTGTAGTAAAGAGTTGTTTTTTTTCAACTTTGTCTTTTAGCTAAGGTCAAACCGTTTATCTCGTAGGAATCATGAGAAATTGATACATGGATTTTTATTTTTTAACGCCTGGATTTCTGCAACTCCAGCCATAATGTCTGATTTTAAAATTACATTCCCCAATTTGGAAACATAACGCCAGTGTGACAGTATTGTTGATTGTGTTTTAGCTTTAAATTTATCATGTAAAATGATTTTAGACTCTATTGCTCCTTTTAAGATACGTGATAAGAAGGGAAAACCTTTTATTTTTGGTAAAATGTCACTACACCCCTCCTGGAGCCGACACTTTATCATGGTGGAGGGGTTTGCACGTTCCAATGATCCCAGGAGCTAAGTGGCCCGGGGCTTTATGCCCCTGGTAGGGTCACCCAAGGCAAACAGGTCCTGGGTGAGGAACCAGACAAAGTGCAGCTCAAAAGACCCCATATGAAGAGAAACATTGTGGAACCACGTTTTCCCTTGCCCGGATGCAGGTCACCGGGCCCCCCCCCAGGACCCAGGCCTAGGTGTGGGGCTCGATGGCGAGCGCCTGGTGGCCAGGCCTATATACATGGGGCCTGGTCGGTCACAGCCCAAACAAGGCACATGGGTCCCCCCTCCAATGGGCTCACCACCCATAGGAGGGGCCATAGGGTCGGGTGCTATGTGAGCTGGGCAGTGACCGAAGGGGGGACCCTGGTGGTCCGATCCTCAGCTGCAGAATCTAGCTCTAGGGACATGTAATGTCACCTCTCTGATGGGGAAGGAGCCTGAGCTGGTGCGCGAGGTTGTGATAGTCGGGCTCACCTCGACGCATGGCTTGGGTTCTGAAACCAGTCACCTCAAAGGAGGTTGGACCCTCTTCCACTCTGGAGTTGCTCATGCATTTATTGCCTCCTGGCTGGGTACCTGTACATTGGGGTTTACAGTGGGGGGACGGGTCCTAACTGTTGATTGTGCTTATGCGCCAAACAGCAATTCAGAATACCCACCCCTTTTGGAGTCCCTGGAGGGGGTGTTGGAGAGCACTCCTCCTGGGGACTCTCTTGTTCTGCTGGGGGACTTCATTGCTCATGTGGGTAATGACAGTGAGACCTGGAGTGGCATGATTGGGAGGAACGGCCCCCTCGATCTGAACCTGAGTGGTGCTATGTTGTTGGACTTCTGTGGTGTTCCTCAGGGATTGCCAATTATATTTGGCCTTCTGCAATAATTTAAAAAGGTCATGAACTCCTTGGTTCCTTTTGATTTTATCAAACCACATGTCCATTTTCACAGCCACCACTCATTTGAGAAGCAGATAAACTCCGTAGTAAAGAGTTGTTACTTTTAGCTAAGGTAAAACCTCTTTTATCTTAGAATCTTGAGAAAGTGATTCATGGTTTTATTTTTTCACGTCTGGATTTCTGCAGCTCGTTGTATTGTGGAATCAATAAATCCTTGATGAGTAGGTTGCAATCGTTACAGAATGCTTTTGCTCGCTTTTTAGTTGCAGCAAGAAAATATGATTTTGTTTCTCCTATTTCAGCTGCACTACATTGGCTGCCTGTCAGTTTAAATTTTTTATAACTGGTTAAAATTTTTTATTAGTTTTTAAATCATTAGATTTAAAGACATATTTTTATTCTCTTGCTTTTTGTGATTGTTGATATTGATATTTTTTCCCATCATTTATTTATGTCTTAACTTAGTATTAGCTGTACTTTGTTTTTGACTTCTTTGATTACTTATTGCTAGTAATTAAGTAATATTTTTTTTTCCCTAAAACTGAATGGCCAGCCTAAACCGTAAGACCTAGGCCAACCAAACTTGGCAGGAAGATGGCTATTCCTACCCGCTACGCAGATCATCCGTTTCGTTGGATATCTTCTGACCCATTAGTGCTACAGTCGATTTTTTTTTTTGCTGACAGCTATACCCTACTAACTTGCCATATGGACTATTAAGCATCTCCTACTTAGATTTTTTGCAAAAATATGCAAATAATACTTCTTCCTTGAAGTCCTACCTTGTTCAACCAAATCAGACAAATGAGGTGTCAGACTAATCAAACCTCTGAGCTGATCAAGATATATTAAAATAAGTCTGACAATTGTCCAAACCCTGCCCAAATTTGGCCCATTTTAGTATGACTGCTATAAATTGGCTATGCCTTAACCAAATTTGAAAACCTACCTCTTTGCACCATTCTGGGGACACCGTACGAGACGGGCAACATTTTCTCAATAGGGGGTGCTACAACTAAAATCTGCCAATATCTCCTGACTGTTATTCGTTGTTATAAAAAAAAAATCCTAAACTTTCTGTAAGATACAGCCACATCCAGACCATACCGGTGCCATGCCCATTTCAATCAGACAGCTACATCTCAGGCATGCCACAGCCAATCGTCATCAAACTTGAAGGACAGTACTGGAGAAGGGCCCTCAAAATTTGACGCTGATCAGTCAATAGGGGGAGCTACAGCAATGTAACATGTCTGTAAATCTGCCAAACCATTGAGACTGACATTTTTCTCATTTCTGTTTGAGTTACATATCACTGGTCAAAATCCTTTGTACTGTTGTACTGTAAGTTCTGTGAGTAATGCCAAATCAAGATATATGTATTGTCCAATGACAATCATTTGCAATTCCTCAGGAAGTTTATTTAACACAATAAATTACATATTCCTATATCTCCTAGAATTTCCACCCCACGTAGGTCATTCTGGTAGCAGGTCAATCAGTACGCTGCCCTTACAGATGATTCATAAAAAAAGCTTCAACTGCCTGTACATTATGGCCACCAACCACACCCAACTTGCTCCATTTCCATACCCATTTCAATCAAGCAATGCAATGCAATGCAATTTTATTTATATAGCGCATTATCACATTACATCGTTTCAATGCGCTTTACATTTCTGCCATGCAAAGACCCCCCGATGAGTAAGCGAAACGCGACGGCGGCAAGGAAAAACTC
>JABFDZ020000056.1:655862-666976 GCA_019775955.2 Pollimyrus isidori | reverse complement strand
GCCAATTATTGAAACACCATTTGAGAGGCTGGGCATGGATATTGTGGGTCCTTTAGAGAGGAGCTCCACAGGCCATCACTATATATTAGTCATATGTGACTATGCAACACGGTTTCCTGAGGCCTTCCCACTCAGATCAATTAAAGCCCGTCATATTGCTAATTGTCTCTGCAGCCTTATGACTTTACAGTTCGGTACAGGCCAGGGAAGACAAATGTGGTTGCTGATTGTTTATCTAGGATGACAGAGGATTGACGTGCCTCATGCTTAAGAGAGGGGGGAGGAAATGTAAGGAAGAGGACTCCCTTACTATTATAGGGCAATCAGTGTGGCATGTTGGTTCTGTCTTTTATTGAAGGGCTGCTGTGTTACATGCACATACAAAGCACACTAAGGGCTTAACTTCATTATATGCAAAATACACTGATCAGTTCATTTTTGTTTGCATGTCAGTGATTAGTGTTGATACCGAAGACTACAGTTTTGATCATCAGATGAGAAAGCAAAATACAAACTCAGAGCAAAAGAGGACAAATTCAACATCACTGTTACCTCAATTTAAATGTCTAATTGAGCCCCAAAATTAGGGTATAATAAGACAGAAATGATGTGGGGAGTCCATTCTGTTGAACATTTGAAAAGGATATTAACCTGATTTCCTTCACAATATTACTTGGAATAAAACAAAGGTGACTCTGGATAAAACTTTCAGGCAAACAATCACAACTGATTCCAAAAGAAACAATACATTTTTTAGATATTTGGAGTTTGTTTGGTTAAAGAAACATGGATGTTGGATGTTCATGGAGCTAAATCAGAGTCAAAAGTTTTGTTCATTTGATTGCCACCTTATCGCAGTGGAGGGGTTTGCGTGCCTCAGTGACCCATGGGGGTCTCCCAAGGCAAAAAGTTCCCAGGGAAGGGGCCAGACAAAGAGCAATCTAAAAGAACCCTATGATAATGTATTCCAGCAAGGTCTCGTTTCCCTCACCTGCACTAGCGTCACCAGGGCCCCACCCTGGAAGCCAGGCCTGGAGGAGCGGCCCGTTAGCGAGCAGCTGGTGGCCGGGCCTTGGCCCACGGGACCCGGCTGGGCATAGCCCGAAAGAGGCACGCAGGACCGTCCCCAGGTGGGCCCACCACCCGCAAGGGGAATGTCAGGGGTTCAGTGCATTGTGGATCAAGTGGAGGCCAAGGGTGGCCCTGGCGGTCGATCCCCAGTTGACAAAACTGGCTTTTGGGACATGGAATGTCACCTGTCTGGTGAGGAGAGATCCTGACCCCCTGCGACCCAGCAGGATAAGCGGGTTCAAAAATGGATGGATGGATAGTCGGGCTCACCTCAGCGCATAGCGTTGGTTCTGGAACCAATCTCCTAGAGAGGGGCTGGACTCTTTTCTTCTGGATTTAAAATGGGTGAGTGACACGGGACTAGGGTGGGGCTACTGGCGGCCCCACAGCTCGGTGGATTTAACAATGGAGTTTACCCCAGTGAACGAGAGGGCTGTCTCCCTGCGCCTTCGGGTCGCGCTTACGCTCCGAATGATGATTCAGAGTAGCCGGCCTTCTTGGATTCCCTTAGTGGCATACTGGTTAGCGCACTGCAAGGGGATTCCATCGTTTAACTGGAGGACTTCAACACTCATGTGGGCAATAACAGTGTGACCTGGAGGGAGGAACGGCCTCGCGATCTGACCCCGAGTGGTGTTCTCTTATTAGACATCTGTGCAATGCATGGTTTGTCCATAACGAACACCATGTTTGAGCATGAGGGTGTCCAGTGGAAATGGTAAGAACATACCTGGGGCTACAGGTCGAAGATCGATTTCATAGTCGTATCATCTGATCTGCGGCCTTCCGTTTTGGACACTCAGGTAAAAAAAGGGGCAGAGATGTCAACTGATCACCACCTGGTAGTGAGCTGGCTCAGGTGGCGGGGGAGGAAGCGGGTCAGACCTGCTAGTGAGTGGGCTCAGGTGGCGGGGGAGGAAGCGGGTCAGACCTGGCAGTGAGCTGGCTCAGGTGGCGGGGGAGGAAGCGGGTAACACCTGGTAGTGGGTTGGCTCAGGTGGCGGGGGAGGAAGCGGGTAAGACCTGGTAGTGAGCTGGCTCAGGTGGCGCGGGAGGAAGCGGGTCAGACCTGGTAGGCCCAAGCATATAGTCAGCGTCTGCTGGGAACAGGCTCCTGTTCACTTGAGCTTTAACCCTCTGGGGTCTAGGGGTAGGAAATGCACTTTCACTGACTTGGACATGGTCACACATTCCTTTAAAAATCATAACCTTAATTCATGGTAAATAAATTATTTCTTATATATTTGTTTTGCCATTAAACTCATCTTTATCTTAATTTACTTTGCAAATTTGTGAGATTTATGTTAATTTTGTAATTTGACATCAAAGACATTGCAAAATGCAGTTTGGAACACTGGCAGAAACATTATAAAAGTACATAGTAAGCAATGCTCGCAATTTGTTTTGATCCCAAATATCTGATCATCAAAGTCTTGGCTGACTAAATAATGATTAAATGGTGTAGTTGCAACATTCAGTTGGATAAATAAATAAGAAAAAGGTAACTCATGTCACCATTTCTGGCTCCTTTCATTGAATATGTAGCAAATTTCATGTGTATAATTGAGCCATTATCACCTGGCCATGTCCCTACCCCCCCCTTTTATGGCACTGATGGGGATGTATCTGGATCGTGTTTCACCATCGCGCTGCGAATGCGATCTGAATACGCTCTAATGCAGCTATTTATAATGTGAATAGTGATCTGCGGGTGAGGGCAGTACTACATGCTCCTGATGCATGAAAAATAAAAGAAGTTAACATGGTTCACTTTCTTGCCCATTTCACCTAATTTTAAAAACTTTAATACTTACAACAATAGATCTTTTGAAAAGATGACCGATTACGGATTTAGCCAGCATTTTCTTTGTGATTCTACATGAAGATTTCAGCAAGTTATAAACTGAAATAAGCATGCGATGTCGATGACGACATACTTGACCCCAGAGGGGAACTTGCACCTCCAGCAGAATTACAACTGCATACCGGGGAAGGTTGGGGACAATGAATCTGAATAGACACTGTTCTAGACCTCCATTGTGGAAGTGGCCATATGGAGCTGTGGCTGCAGGGTGGCGATAATCCCTGTACCTGATGGTGGACACCAGAGGTGAGTGGGGCTGTCAAGCTGAAGAAGGAGGCTTACTGGGAATTATTATCCCAGGGGTCTCCGGAGGTAACTGACGGGTACAGGCCGGCCAGGCTGATTGGGACTCGGTTGAGAAGTAAAAACCCGGGCAAGGGAGGAGTTCGGTGAGGCCATGGAAAGTGACTTTTGGTTCTGGCAAACTATCCGGAATATCAGGAGGGAGAAGCAGCTCCTGGTTCCTACTATTTATAGTGGGGAGGGTGTGCTGTTGACCTCACCTGGGGACATCACCTACAGGTGGAAGGAATACTTTGAGGACCTCCTCAACACTGCCACAGACACATCTACACACACTGCCTTAGAGACGAGTGTGGTGAGGTGAGGTGGCCAGGGTGGTTAAAGAGCTACGTGGTGGATTCGGGAATTGTCACCGCGACAAGCACCGACCCCATTATGGCCATCGCCTCAACAATGGAAGCGCGGAACATGGCCCATTCGGACTCAATGTCCCCCGCCTCCCCCGGGACTTAGGCGAAGTTCTGCTGGAGGTAGGAGTTGAAACTCCCTCTGACAGGGGATTCCAACAGATGTTCCCAGCAGACCCGCACTATACGCTTGGGTCTACCAGGTTTGACTGGCTTCCTCCCCAACCAACGGAGCCAACGCACCACCAGGTGGTGATCGGTTGACAGCTCCACCCCTCTCTTCACCCGAGTGTCCAATACATGCGGCCGTAAGTCCAATGATACGACCACAAAGTCGATCATCGAACTGCGGCCTAGGGTGTCCTGGTGCCAGGTGCACATATGGACACCCTTATGCTTTGAGCATGGTGTTCAATTATGGACAATCCATGACGAGCACAGAAGTCCAATAACAAAACACCACTCGGTTTCAGATCGAGGGGGCCGTTCCTCCCAATCACGCCCCTTCAGGTCTCACTGTCATTGCCCACCTGAGCATTGAAGTCCCCCAGCAGAACAAGAGAGTCCCACGGGAGTAGTGCTCTCCAACACCCCCTCCAGGGACTCCAAAAAGGGTGGGTATTCTGAACTGCTACTTGGCACATAAGCACAAACAACAGCCAGGACCTGTCCCCCCACCCGAAGGCTAAGGGAGGCTACCCTCTCATCCTCCGTGGTAAACCCCAATGTACAGGCGCCCAGCCAGGAGGCAATAAATATGCCCACCCCAGCCCGACGCCTCTCCCCGTGAGCAACTCCAGAGTGGAAGAAGGTCCAACCCCCCTCGAGGAGACTGGTTCCAGAACCCAGGCCATGCGTCGAGGTGAGCCCGACCACATCTAGTCGGAACTTAACAGCCTCGCATACCAGCTCAGGCTCCTTCCCCACCAGAGAGGTGACACTCCATGTCCCTAGAGCTAGCATCTGCAGCCGAGGATTGGATCGCCAAGGTCCCTGCCTTCGGCCACTGCCTAACTCACATTGCCCCTGACCCCTATGGCCCCTCCTACAGGTGGTGAGCCCATTGGAGGGGGGACCCACGTGCCTTGTTCGGGCTGTGCCCGAACATGAGTGTAGGCCTGGCCATCAGGCGCTCGCCATCGAGCCCCACACCCAGGCCTGGCTCCAGGGTGAGGCCCCGGTGACCCACGTCCGGGCAAGGGAAACCGTGAATCTGTGTTTGTATTCATCATAAGGGTCTGACGAGCTGCACTTTGTCTGGTTCCTCACCCAGGACCTGTTTGCCTTGGGTGACCCTACCAGGGGCATAAAGCCCCGGGCAACTTAGCTCCTGGGATCATTGGAACATGCAAACCCCTCCACCACTATAAGGTGTCGGCTCCAGGAGAGGTAAATATTATTAAACAACAACAAATATTTTCTGACAAAAAAATAACAAAAAACAAGAAACAAAAAAAAGATAAAAAGTTGCTAATTTGAGACTAACTGAATCCACAAAAAATATATAAATAATTACACTGAATGCAGTGACTACTGTACAAAGACTGGTAATCTGTTTGAAGTCAAATTTGTGTTCCCTAGCACTAACTTTGGGATCCCCATTCGACGGGTACACATTCCACAGGAGAGTGAGACGCATTAAACAATTACTTTTAAATCTCCTGGTGTTTGCATATAGAGAAGTGCCACAGGCAGGACTTTGGGGTCTGTCCGCATCAGCCTGGTAGCTGATCCAGGTTGGAGCTAATTTTCCCTGCTCATTCCCACTAGCTAGAAAACAACACAGTCCACTACCATGAAATCAATGGACAGTTAAAGCCTTAAACTCACTGGAACCGTCATCCTCTGAATCAAGCCAGCTGCGGATTCTCCCTATAATCCTGTTCACCTGTATCCCACAATGTGGCGTCTTCTAAAGACAATAACAGTGATTTCCAATGAGATGCTTTACATTTCCAATCCTTAAAAAGATCACGGCAGCATGTGAATGTCCGGCTGCCCTTTTCCCATTTAAATTAGATGTTTAGATGACCCGCAGGGCCACAATGGGGCTCTTATCTGTATATTAGAATAAATTTCATTCCTTCTCCCACAGAAGAACTGCTCACAATAAATTAGGATTTACCTGCTTAATTATTGTCTGTAACCCTACAAAAATACTGCAATAACAATATAAAACCACCAGAGAAGGTCACAGACAAACTCACCCCGATGTTGATGCCTATCCTAGCTGTGATCTGTACTGTATCTAAGTATCTGAATTAAATATAAATACCTGTCTGCACTTTGTTTATCAGAAAGTATCCACAGCCCACACTTTTCCCAAACTTTTTAATTCATTCTTTTTTACTGTTACTTAAAATATAGTAACCCAGGAGACCAGGGGATGGGGAGGAGATTCCCCTTCGATATATTTTGCTGTCCGGAAAGGTGCCCTCGGCAGGATTTGCTGATCGACCAGGTATGTCTTGGACATCACTGTAGACCATGAGAGTGAACTAGTAACTATTAATGGCAAAGTGAATATGTTATTTTAAAATTTTGCCAATTTACAACACACTGTGATCTGTCCCTTGCAGAAGTATTCAGACCCATTTATATAACACACCATGTTGGGGTCAGATGTGTTGCATTTCAGGTGATCATCCTTGACCTGTCATTTATTTGGCTTTTCAAATCGCTCAATGGCTGTGCTTTTGTATTTGGAGAAGGTTCTCTGACATTGTATCTAGTAATTTCTCTTTTTTTCAAAGAAAACATTTAGTGGACTATATAAAGAAAAACATTTAGTGGGCTATGTAAAGCACGGGGCTTTTCGACAGGTCTGGTGTACATATACTGCCAACAGGTGTGCAGCCCACTACCTGGAACCCGGTGCCTGAACCTAACTGTTCCTATCATAAATGCCTCTCAGCTTCATTTTGAATCTCCTGCAGTGAAGTGTTTCTGTACATTTCTCCCTTCTCAGTGCGAAGGATTAAAGGCCTCAGTTATAGGAAGGACCAGATGCTGATTCGCTTACACGTCTCGCTATGGTCTTCTTCCCTGTATTCAATGCAAACCAGCTAAACACCAAAATCCAGCATTTACAAGTCATAACCCTACAGGCAATCAGTTAGTTACAGGTTACAAACATTAAGGTATCTTCTCAAGGGTATGTTAATAAATAATAGTAGTAGTAGATTTTATTTATATAGTGCTTTTCAAGAACCAGTTGCTTGTGATTGACATGAGAAGAGAGCACAATGAGGAAGTAATAATCACCAAAAATTTAACAAACCATCTGATAAAGCAAAGTATTTAAAGACTACACTAGTAAAACAATATAATAATAAAGGAATATGAGAATTATTTACTAAATTTATTAAGCAGAATGTACAGTCTTCAAAGGCACATTAAGACTGAGGCTCCCGGGATATTTCAACTGTCAGAGCCCCGCTATTTTTTACAATGATGTACTTTTTGCCCTGGAAGGTGGGTGCTTGAAATTTTATCAGTGGTCTGATTTGTGTTGAATATGGAATAAACAATAAGGGATGCCATTACACTTTTGTCAGTTTCAAGTTATTTCACAGAAAGTTGTGTTTTTTTGTTTGTTGTAGGAATTTGTCCACATCATTTCATATGCTAACACTAGAAATAGAAATTGAAATGTCTTGTCACACTTTCATGGTTTATGAACATACAATCTTTGTAAAATGCTGATTCTATGGACAGACTGGAAAGCTTGCACTGGTAATGGTTCTTTGGGCCTGTTTCCCCATATCTGGGTCAGTGGTGAGGCGTGTCACATTGCTAAGAAATGCACCAATGTTTCAGCTTCTTATCTGGCTTCCCGGTGGACCATGATTAGAATGTAGAAATTTCAACCAAAAGACAAATGTGATGACAATGATCACTTTCGTTAATCTCATCTGCTGAAGGGGAAAAGTTGAACATTTACAGTATTTCAGTAGTACTTATTTCTGAGATAAGTTGGAGGCTTTCGGCAATGGTGCTTGTAGGTTGCCGTCCTATAATGGCATCACCATCTCTTAATAAGGGCTTACCATACTTATGGAAAAGCATCTTTTTCCATGAAATGACAACTTTTAAGCCAAACAAAAATATACGCCTTATGTTCCTTGCATTCATTAATGTCCATCCAGGCATTTTCCATACCTAGTTATCTGCAGAAAGTCGCCGCGAATGTGAAGCTTATCTTTCAGCATGCCGTGGTTCCAGAGTTAAGGAAAAGCTGCATATAGAAGGACAGCTCATTATTTTAAGGTGGACCTACTCCATTAGCTGAAATGCCGTATACTGAATCACGCAGAATGGGACATTTTTGTACAGGCATATTTTTGGCCAGTCCTTGGTGTCTGAGTGGTATATTTTTGCCTGCAGAATCTGGCAAATGTGTTTGTCACTGGGGTGAGTCAGCTAACCTGGGGGTGTACATGGATGGTCTATGTTCTACAGTCCACCTGGGATACATTCAACAGCAAAAACTTGATGGCACTGCAAGTGAGTCTAAAGCTACTTTCAGAGAGGTTTTGAGCAAGTCCTCCATAGGTAAATGTTCTGAAAATCAACAGCGTTTTTTCGGTTGTCAGTAACCAGTGTTTTAAGTCTCGATCTTTTTGATTTCTGTAGTTAATCTACATTTTAGGATATTAACACCTAAGTGCAGACTATCTGACTGACTTCTGGGGCACTTTAATGCACGAGCACACCTGAGCTGAAGTCTTGCCTCAGCACTTGACCTTGGAGCTCAGCTTGAATGGTTCTGGATGGTTTCCTTGGCTCTTTTTCTACAATCTGCACTATCCTTCTGATCAGCCTGGGGTCGCATTTCCTCTTGCGTCCACGTCCTGGCAGCATGGCTACAATCTCATAAACCTTAATAATATTGGCAACTGTGGTCACAGGTACATGATGCTGCTTTGTAGATGGTCTTACAGCTTTTACCTTTAACATGTATATGTATTAATTATGTATATTATATAATAATACTACTATAAATGTAAATTACAGCATGGATTAGTTTATTACAGACCAGGGAGATCATAGAACAAAACAACTCAACCAATTTTATTTCTATAACCCACAGTTCCACAACAGCACAGCATCTTTCATGCCTGGCTCCAAGATCAGCCAGTTCAATATGTTGACCCCTAGAGGTCAGTATACCACAACATTCATCAAGGGTGGTTATTGGCTTTGGAGTTTAGGAGGTGGGTTTGTGATTCAGCTCAATATGTCAGTATGTCCTGACTACTAGCAAGTCAGGATGCCCCCCCAGGAACTGATTGACAGATGAAATGTGCCTCTGTGTCAGATGTTTCCAAGCTAATGTCCACTTACATGCTTTACATCCATTTAAACTAAATGTCATGTGTATTAGGTGCTGGAAAAAAGCCTAAAAATAGAATTACACAGAAAACAACAAAATCTTTGCTTTGGAAAGAAACCAAATATTTATCCAAAAAAGGTCCATTCCCTGTTGCCACTTTGGGAAGGTATTCAGTACAGGGACCAAACCCAATGTGATTAAAACATATTTGTGCCTCTGAATACATCCTATTCAACCATCAGTCTGCCAGAACATGCAATGAAACTCCACATTAAACAAACATCCCATAGTAAAAAAACATCATGTGTACAGTACTGTGCAAAAGACAAAGAAAATGTTCAAAGCTATTTATCTAGATAGCAGGTGTGTGAATTTACCATTAGATCATATGCACAGACCTTTTGGCCATGCCCCAAAAGCTGGTCGCAGAATAGTAGCTAGCCAACAAAGAACAAAAAGAATGGCTGCTACTTTCACTGCAACACCTGAAGCTTAAAGGGAGACACAACCAAAAAATAATCAGTTCCAAAAAACAAGGAGTAAGTCCAAATCTAAATCAATGAAGAAATAGAAGACAGCTACGGAAAGACTTCAGATGGCTCTTCATCCGATGAAGATGAGTGGTTGTGTCTTTTTTGTACTGAGCCATCCTCAGACAGCCATCCCAATGAGTTTTGGGTCCAGCGCATATTTCTGAAAAGGCACCTGAGTAGTCAGATAGGTCTGTACTAGAATATAAATGCAGATAGCATTATAGGTGTTGTTGTTGCCCTTTTTTAAAGTGAAAAACAGAAATCTTTAACAGATTGTGTTTTTATTTCTTGCAATATTCAATGTACCACCAAAGTGTGACAACTTGCCACTGATAAAGCAAATTGTGTCAAGTGCACCCTACTGATTTAACACTTTTCTGAAGAAAATGTAATGAATACATAATATATGCCTGAGACATTCTTTTTTCATTTTGTATGTCATTTATAATAACATGATGCCAGGATGTATACAGTCACACCTCGGACATTTGCGACGTTCCAGTGCATTGTGTGTTGGATTTATATTAACGTGTACTTACTATTACAAAATAGTAAATTAACTATTTTCTAATATTTATGTATTCATTTGTGATGCGCCCGGAAAGAGCAGAGAACCCAGGAATGCGAAGGAAAGAGGGTTTATTTGAAAGCCGCAAAGCGGCAGCAAAGGTAGCAATAGGGCTGGACAAAAGGCGAACTCGGTGGGCTGGCGAGGAGGTCGGATTCCAGGTTGTCAGTCCTACAATGAAGCACGCAGACGGGACATGGAAGGAAGCAGGGCTCACAGACACAGGGCAGGGCAGGACGGGCGGCTCAGGAGCGGGTGCTGGACTGTGGGAAGGAAACAAGCAGGTAAGGTGAAACAGGACGGACCGGGACCGGGGCAAGGGACGACAGGTAAGACAAGATACAAAGAAATGCTCAGTAAGGCTTAGACTAGTCATCGGCTCAATACTTCGCGAGGTGGTGTTGCGATCAGTTTCCTTTTCAAGAGTGGCGCTGATTACGGCTAACCAGCACCACCTGGTCGGTCACGCCCACCCGGGCCCGTGGACGTGACACCATTAATGTTCCAAAGGGAATAAACTTAGTGAATGGGATTTGCATCTTGTAAAGATACAGTACAGTATGTACATAAAATAGAACATTTCCATAAGAAAACCACCTTTTTAAATGGATATTTAACTGATTTATATTGTATGTTTTGAACCTTCTTCAAAAACTGCAGAATCTTCATTAACTACATTTTTTTTAACAATTTTACACTTAGAAGCTTGAAAACTTATACATTACTACGCAAATTAAACATAAACAGTTCTGAGCGGTTTTAGAGGATTTCGCAGATGCAAATAAGTTTGGTTCCAATGAAATTTTTATGGATCTGTGAATTCACAAATCACAAAGCATGGATGCACGAGGGCTGACTGTATATAAAGAAGAGTGAAAAGTGTGACAAGACACCTTGGTCTCCCCTACTATATATTTTTTTTCCAAAATATGTTTATTGACATTTTGTGCAGATACCACAACTTATGTATACAAAGGTTAGTAATCCACAGTTCTGCTCTTTGTCTCACCCCCAATCCCTCAAACAACCAAGATACAAAACACAAACAAACAACAATAACATTGTAAGTGTGAGTATTAAATGATACAATAAA
>JABFDZ020000056.1:615002-625137 GCA_019775955.2 Pollimyrus isidori | reverse complement strand
GACTAGGAAATAATCCAGACGAGAATAAGAGTGATGGACGTGTGAGAAGAAAGTATATTCCCTACGGTTGGGGTGAACTGTTGATTAATCTTAAATGAAGCAGCAGTCTTTGAATGACCTGTGTGCTGCATACTCGTTAGCATAGCTCACCCTGGCTGTTGAGAGGAGCCTTCACGGCCTTCCCAGCACAGCACTGCATGTAGCTACGTGCATTTTGTGCAACAGGTCCCGCCTTTCTTTTTATTTGTTGAGAATTATCTAAACAATGCTGGATCCAGAAGTGCCCTGTTGCTCTATGTACAGGTGGGGTGGCTGAGGTATTTAGAAATGTCTTTTTTCTAGGTGCGGGTGGGAACGCGGCCTGGTTTTCAGCTTTATCCAACCAAAGCATTGTTTGCACGCTCTGTGCACTCAGATCTGCATATCATTGTCGTCATTAGGAACCTACAGAAGCTTTTTTATTGTTTGTTTGTTTGGATCCTTGCTATTGAGGAGTTCTTCTTTGATGGGATTAGATGGGAGTCTCAGCGTAGCCCACTGAAGCTCATGTATGTGTCATTGCCATTGGAAGCCTGTGCCAAATTTTTTTAATTTTCCTGTTAATATCTATATCCTATGTCTTTGCCTTTGCATTTCATTTAGAAGAGTTTCTGACCACTCAGGTTCCTGAGCTGCTTTGAGCACCTTCAAAACCCTGAAAAATGCAGAATGACACGTCTGGTCTGAATATTTGAAAGGTCACCATTGAGTAGCTCATGCATCATTTGGGAAGGTGTGCCACTGATTGGTTGGGCAGCAAGAAGAAAAAAAGAGTACCATGTTTGTTTTTGATATCGGCATGCCCTGTTAATGTGTAACCTGAAGATTCATGTACCAACAACTCCCAAAGTGTCATCTGCCAAGGCTTTTTCAGAGGAGAATTCTTTTTTCTTTCTGATATCGTTACAAAAACGGATTATTCTGGGTTTTTTTTTTGTTTTTTTTGGATTTGCATGGGTTAACACAGAAATAAACATTAACTGTACACTGAATACAATGCTTACGTTTTTAATCAGTCGGTGCTTAAGAGTGGTGCAGGAGCTCAGAGGGTGGCACTGTAGCCTCACTTCTGCAGGTGTCAGTATGGAGCTTGCATGTTTTCCCATTGTCCAAAAAACACACATTCTAGGTAGATTGGTTTCACTAAATTGCTGTTTGTGCATTTCAAGTCCGTACTGTGCGAAACACTGTGCCATTCTCTGTCATATGTTTCCTTAGAATGGCTGTGGGCTTCTGTGGTTTATGGAAAATAGATGTAGTTTCTGCTTAATCTTCACAGATAGAATATTATACACGGTTCCACCAGATGTCGTGAAACTGCCCTCTGATTGTAGAAAGATAGGTGTGACCACAAAATAAGCAAATAGCATGGTCTGCAGAGAATAACATCTGAACATTGCTGTGGGAACACACAGCTCTATTCTCAATCTGATACAGTCTTTTAGGGGGCAGGACACAATACCACCATGTTTCTATAGATGATGCTTTGAGGCAGTTGTTAAAGGCTAAAAAAATGCCTATAACTACATATTAGCTAGTAGACATAAAAATGATATTTGCAGTAGCTAATAGAGAGGCAGGTATGCTACCTTGCATGTATTATGCGGGAAAGTGTGGCTCTAATTTTTGACTTATTCTTATTTCATATGATGGATCTGCACAAAATAGTCTATGTTGGTGAAGTAAAATGAGAAAAGAAATATATAAAAATATTTTTTAAAAAAACTGAAAATTGGCATGTGCATATGGATTCACCCCTTTTGCCATGAAGCCCCTAAAAAGTCCTGGTATAACCATTTACCTTCAAAAGTCACATAATTAGTGAAATGAAATCCACCTGTGTGTAATCTAAGTGTCACTTTATCTGTTTGTATGATAAACACACCTTTTCAGAAAAACCCCAGAGGCTGCAACACCAGTAAGCAAGAGGCATCACACCATGAAGACCAAGTTGCTCTCCAAAAAAGTCAGGGACAAAGCTGAGAGTTACTGAGAAGTACTGAGACTTTACTGAGAAGTCAGGGTTGGGCTATAAAAAATATCCAAATGTTTGATGATCCCCTGGAGCACCATTAAATCCATCATCTTCAAATGGAAAGAACATGGTACCACAACAAACCTGCCAAGAGTGGGCCGCCCACCAAAATTCACAGACTGGGCAAGGAGGGCAATCAGAGAGGCAGCACAGAGACCAAAGGTAACCCTAAAGGAGTTGCAGAGTTCCACAGCAGAGACTGGAGTATCTGTCCATAGGACCACAATAAGCCATACACTCCATAGAGCTGGGCTTTAAGGAAGAATGGCCATAAAAAAACATTACTTAGTGTTAAAAATAGGAAGGCGCATCTTGAGTTTGCCAAAAGGCATGTGGGCGATGCCCCAAACATATGGAGGCATGTGCTCTGGTCACATGAGACTAAAATGGAACTTTTTGGCCACCAAGGAAAATGCCACGTCTGGCACGTAACAATCACATCCCATCACTCCCAAAACACCATTGGCACAGTGAAACATGGAGGTGCGAGCATCGTGCAGGATGTTTTTCAACAGCAGGGACTGAGAAACTGGTCCCAGTCGAGGGAAAGATGGATGGTGCTAAATACAGGGATATTCTTGAGCAAAACCTGTGTCAGCCTGCCTGTGATTTGACTGGAACGGACAATGGCCGTAAGTATACTGCTAAATCAACACTCTAGTGGTTTAATGGGAAACCTTTAAATGTGTTGGAATGGCCTAGTCAAAGTGCAAGCCTAAATCCAATTGAGAATCCGTAGTCAGACTTGAAGATTGCTGTTCACAAGTAAAAACCATCCAACATGAAGGAGCTGGAGCAGTTTTGCCTTGAAAAATGGGCAAAAATCCCAGTGGCAAAATGTGTCAAGCTCATAGAGACTCATCCAAAGCGACTTGCAGCTGTAATTGGCGCAAAAGGTGGCCTAAAAAGTACTGACTTTTTTTATTTGTGTCACAATAAAAAAAGAAATCATCTTCAAAGTTATAGGCATGTTCTGTAAATGAAATGTGCAAACTGTTTAATTCCAGGTTGTGAGGCAGCACAACATAAAAAATGCCAAGGGGGTGAATACTTTCACAAGGTACCGTAATTTTCTATCATATAGACTTATCTAATATGGTGCATAAGATCACGATGTAGGCTGCAATTCATGTGATTATTATTCGTTTTGCTTTGCTGTAGCCGTTTGCTTTTGTGGGTGTTCAGCTCAGCTATTGTCTTTTGTTTGGGGAGTGAGGTTTGAGTTCTTTGTTTGAGGTTTAGGCCACATTATCTCACAGGAGTATGCTGGACATAACCTCCCCTGACACCTTTGTTTGAGGAGCAGCAAGCTTTTTTTTATCACATAAGCTGTCCCTCCGCAGTCCCCCTCCCTGGATCTACTGCTTATGGTCTAGCACCAGTCAGTGAGGATAATAATGCCACCATCTGACCTAGCCCCTAAATGACAACAGCACGTCATCAAAAGGGCTAGAACTCCATTGAGGTCCAAGGATTTTGTTGGGAATCTTCGAAGAGTAACTGCATAGTACTGTATTTGCTTTTCACATGATACTGTTGGTGTTTCAAATGTGGCCTAAGAGGTCTGAGGACTTATCTCAGAACTATCAATAGCATACATTTCACCCGTTTGCTTATATGATTTCATCTCTTCCATCAGAATGAAAAACTAACCTGGGTGACACTTGATATAACCTTGTTACTCACTAGTATGACACATGCTTTATGGGCAAGCAATAGAAGCTTGTGCAGTCTTACTGAAGTTAGATGTCACTTTTAGTTGTATTTTCATTGCCTTTTTGAGTTGTGAATAAGCGTCTGTCAAAATTGTATGCATTTATATGCTTTCTGTACATAAACAGATATAACAGTTATAACAAATATGGCCAAATTATTTATTCATCAGTGGTTCAAATGTTTGTCCTTGGCAGGGTCACTGGGGGACCAGGAGCCTGTCCCAAGGAGGAGGAGGCTGGGGTATACCCTGGATGGGAGGGCAATTCAACACAGAGTACACACATGCATATATTCTCAGTCTGCAGGCTATTTAGAAATGCCAGTCTTTAACGTGTGTCTCTATACTGTGTCGGGAAACCCGCAAGATGCAGACAGAAGATGCAAACTTCACATAGGCAGCAGAGGAAGAATTCAAACCCCCATCCTTATGAGAGGGATGCAACACTGTGCTGACTCCCACTAAATATAACACATTCAAAAAATATTTTTAAGCTTGTTTGTTTTGAGTTAATCATTTTAGAAAATCAGAGAGTAAAAACATACAATCTTGCCAACAGGCCAATGTCTGGAATTTATTTACAAATCACGGTGACTTTTTCTTCCTGACAACTTTTGTTGACGTTGCTGGATTCTCCTTCCTAGGAATGTCACTATTGTGAATTAAAATTGAACGGGGTATAAATTAGAGGCCTCTTAGGAACATTTTTTTAAAAAGTCTTCCCCACTCTTGTTCCCTGTTATTGATAGCTTTTACATTTCTTCTGCATTATGTGTTCCTGCTTACTCATATGACTGGTTCTTATTTCTTTGTCTCTCCTTCTCTCATGTCTTTGGGCTCTCCTCAGAGTAACCTCCCCCTGTCCTTTACCCAGCATGAGTCCGTCATCTTCGAGTACTCCACCCGCACGTACACTTGCGGGGACTGTGCAAACCTCGACATGTGGATGGCCATCTCCTGCGTATTTGCCGTGGGCTTTATCGGGTCCTGATTAGTCTCCAGAACAAACTCAGGAGGAAAGAAAACATCAGAGGACGTTTGTAAGCCAATAGACATGGCTAGTTTTCAGCACGGGCTGTTTACATGGACAATTGTGTGTTTTGCTAAGGCTCCTGCAAAGTGACACCAGCGAGACAGCACAGGCGGATGGATGAAGAAGAAAAGTTTTATAAACATTTTGAGGGAACAATACAACAGGCCGCCATGTTTGTTAATCTTTCCAAATGTTCACTGATTGGTTTATGGATCGCACAGAGAGTAGGCTGACTATTTACCCGGCCTGAATATCATCAGGAAGTTTGCTGATAGTTGCCAAGAAGAGAAAAGTGAATGTTTGAGTCCTCTTATGTTTTTCCACTCAGTCTTCTGGAAAAAGTCATCAAACCCATGCCAGGTCACGTGACATAGCCAACTCTATTAGTCAATGTAAATGTTTGTAATCAGAGGTCAATCAGGGCTCCATCCATGTGTGCCATAAAGCTGTAGTGCTACTTTGTGGCATTAGACAAGATAAGTGGAGGCCTGGATTTCTCACATCTGCAGTGGATCAAGCACCCTGTCCTGGCTCTGTGTGCATGCAGTTTGTATGTTCTCTCTGTTTTTGGTTTTCACACTCTAAAGGTATGTAGTTTATAACTATGCAATTTGGACAGGATAAAACCAAAATGGTTAATGTTTGAACCAAATGTTTGCAACACACTTTGATGCAAAGCAGGAAATGGTATTACTAAGTAAGTATAATATGCAATAGGCAGCCTTCCTGTGGTGACAGATGGATACGCTCATTCAACAAATTATTATTTTGTTCATACAATCAAAGATTCTGAGTAAGAATGCGGTCTCATGCAACAGTGAGTCAAACTGTCTTCCAATAGTGCCAAACTCTTTGCTGTGACCTTACTTTCTGCCGCTTGCCAGAAAGAGCTTTAGAAATGTCGGTCATGAATGCACAAAGAAAACAAAGGAGAGGCATGGTCCTGAATGTGAACCTCCTTCAGGTGAATTGCCATCAGTCCTCTGCTCTTGTCCGCCCATAACTGCCGAGATGAGGCCAGCCAAGCTGGGGCTTCACGGGCACCTTTCCCGGGTGAACTTTCTAGCATCCCTTATGGGCTGACTCTTTGCCCCGCCCACTCTATCCAGCCCACACAGGTAGTCGGGCAACAGGTGGGTGGTGAAGTGGTACAGGTAAATGCTGTGCCCCCCCTCCAGCCCACTGAGCCAATGAGTCATCATTTAGAAAGTGAGAGAGAATTTTCTATGCGCTAACAGTGTTTGACATATTTGACAGGTACTCTCTGCAAAGTGCTGTTTCAAACCTGCTTGAAAAAACAAATGCATGTGATTTGCAACTATTCCCTTTTTATATGTTCACCAAAATTACTTAGAATGTTTTTTATTTCATAAAACACATTACTGGTAAGAAAAACTCCATATTTATTGAGATTGAATATTACATATTTATTTAACAGACATATTTATTCAAATTAATGTAAAACTGGAACAGAGAAGACTGTCTCTGGAACGAGTGAGCATTTTAAAATTACTTGCCTGGTCATGGTGAGTGGCTCAGTGGGCAGAGCCTTTCTGCCATTGCTCAGAAGATTGCGAATATGAGCCCCAGCTGTGGCAGAATGTTCACATGTCTGTGGGCCCTTGAGCAATGCCTTTAACCCCCAGCTCCCAGGGTGCTGTATGGTGGCCAACCTTGTGCTGTAACACCCCCTTACCCAAGCTTTCTCTCATCTGTATGCTACAGTTTACCTGTAATTTGGCTAATGGCAAATAAAGGATCATTATTTAGCATTATAATCTCAATTGTTGGATATTTCAATAATATGTGTCTCATAATAGCAAAGCAATTAATCATTTTCATTAATTTTACTGCCCATCCATTCATTGTCCTGTGGCTTATCCTGTTCAGGGTCACTGGAGGTCCGGAGCTTGTCCTGGAGGCGACGGGTGCAAGGCAGGGAACAACGGAGAATGGGGTGCCAACCCATCGCAGGGGACACTCACACACCATGCACTCACACATGCACACCTACAGCCACTTTGACTAACTAATCCGCCTCAGCATGGTTTTGGACTGTCAGGAGAAACTGGAATACCCGGGGAAAACCCCACAATGATAAAGGGAGAACAAGCAAACTCCACACACATGGAAGCCTGGTGGAGACTCAAACCCAGTGAGTGGTCGTCAGACCCTTTTTATTACTATTTGCTATAAAATACTTACATGGTTGGGAATAAATAATGTGTTAATCTGCCTGTTCACTGCCTGTGTGTTATTTGTACATGTGATATATGGCATTAATCACTAAGGTATGTGATTCAAAAATAATAATTAAACATCCCTATTTATAATATAATCCCTCGCTTTTCTTGTTTCCACCTGTTCATCGAGCCTTCTTCAAATCATTGAAATATAGTTTCTAATTTTTGTTGGAAATTAATAATTTGTACATCAGAAACTGAAGTTAAACCATTAAACAAATATAAAAATACATGTCATTCTCACAAAATTCTGATTTTTCTTAAAAAAGAGCAAATATATAGAGTGAACAATATTACCTTAACTTTTTAGGTATATTATGTCATTTGTGCTCCAATCTGATTTTTTTTTTTTTAAAAAAAAAAAACATTTTCCCCAACTGCAATTAATTTTTGGCACAGCAAGAACATAGAGAGTTACTCAGCACACGGTCCCTTTGTCAGCCTGGAGCCCGATCCTCCGGCACTGACAGGTCTAAAGAGCCCTTGTGTTTTGCCTATGCTGAGTTTACGCCTATATGTAGGGTCCTCGTCCACAGATATGTGGTTCCTGCTGACGTCTAGAGCTTAATACTATTTGATTTTTTCATTACGTTTCCTGCCTCAAGAGGTTGCCTGTTGTCTGGTTAGCTGCCCATTATTTATGGCTGAGCGGGTAGGCGTCTACATACGTGTCCAGTTCCCATGTGTGTTTTTCTTCCTCTCTATGAGCAGCAGTGTTTTTTTGTACTCTTTCAGCAGGGGTTTAACAGGGCTTTTCAGAGCAGTGTGTGTGGTGGGGGGGCTTGTTTAGAAAGGGAGGCACTTCGGTACATGGGCTGGTCATAAACATACCTCACCTACTGGTCTTCTGCTCAGGAGAAGGACAATTTGTGAGGCCTTGAATGGAAGAAGGCAGTTAAAACCAGCCTCATTCTAACCAAAGTGACAGTATTGAAGAACACATTCGGCACCATCAGCCCACATGATAGCCAGGATTTACAACTTTCCCCGTCCTCAGGAGTGTACCAATGGCATGAGGTGTTGGTGTAATGAAGCAGGAGAACCACAGTGGTTTATATCTGTGTACTGAATTCGCAGCTCTCAATGACATGATACAGGGTCATTTGTGATAAATCACAGTAGTCTGGCATTTCAGCAGTTGGAATGTTATGTAAAATATATAGTATAAATATAGTGTTATATATTTAATATTTTTCATATAATTCTTTTCATTACTGCTTAGGCAATGTCAGAATAAACAGCTTTGAAAGTATAATTTTACAAATTTTACCCATTGCGATTTCCACAGGAAAAAATATATATACATGCTGTATGGGAGGCCAGTCCATTGTAGGACATACACATGCATAATTATACATACACAACATAGAGACACCTATGGAGACTCCACAAGACACAGGGAGAACAGGCAGACTCTACTGTACATAGACCGAGTGGAGATGGGACACACATTGAACCACCATGTCTCCTTCATTTGAAAATGTCATTTGTAATATTCCCTGTGAGCCTGAACAGCATGAGCCGTTGAACAAGTAGCAAAACTGACAAACAATACAAGACATTACTAAACACTAACCATACAAAGGAGAACATAACATTCAAACAATGTGGGGCATGACAACAGTAACCTTGACAATGCGGAACTGTCCGATTTACATAAACAGCAAAAGCTGGAATCCATATTTCTAGCTAATTTATAACAGGCATGTGAGGGTGTTTCACACCTGGCGCATCTCAAAGTGTGACCACACACAACTAAGCTAAAGGCGTCTCTGATCTAAAGGTGGTGTCCCAATCTGAGAAGCCTTGATGTCTTCGTGGTTTGGTTGGGTTTGCTTTATTACTAGATCAGCCCCCAGGGACCTACTAGGCCGCTGACAGAATTTCATAAAGATTCGTTTCGGGAGCATCTAAACAAACCTCACAATTCCACGTGTTTGTTTATGGGAGAAAGCTGACTTGCCTACTTTGTGTTAGCATCAGAGCAGACATGGGGGCACTGAGGGCCAGTTATGGGTAGTACCCTACAAAACCCAAAACCACAGTTCTTATCTCTCCTTATTTGCAGTAGAGGGTCAGAAAGTCAACACCGATGCCACTCATCATTTTCTGTCTGACCCTCCCTTTGTTTCCCATCTATGGCCTCTGTCTGGTCACTTTTATCAGCGCTCGCTGAGGTCCAGCCCCCCCATTTGGCCAGTCTCTCATTCAGCACTTCTCTCTTATCTCCCCTCTCATCTTGTGCATCATCCCAGGCCTGCTCCAGACCAGGGCCCTCTGCTTATCACTCAGGGTGACAGAGCAGTCACCTGTCCGTGCTGCTGGAGTCTATGTTGCTCCATGTCAGCTCCTTCTTCCCTGGATGCACCTTCAAAGTTTGACTTGTCATGCATATGGTCTTAACTCTTTCATAGACAAGTAAATGTAAGGATATTCCTCCTGGGATCAATAACGTATATGTTTTCCTGATTGTATTTTCTATTTCCACAGCTTGTGAGATTGATATGTAGGGTTCTCTCTCTTTCTTCAGCTTCTGTGGTGGTAGATGTCTCCTCATTTTTGCCCTTCTGCACCCCCCAGCCTCAGGCAGACCTGCCATCCTGCCCCTAGTTGCTCTACACTCCAGTCTGGCTTCTGTTCAGGCCACCAGATGATCCCCACTGCCTGCCGGTTTGCCCATGAGAGCTGGGGCAGCTGTCATACACGTCTGTTTATGTTGTGCCAATGCGGGACTACCCATGGTGCCCGACAGCATTCTCTCTCTTCTCTTCCCAGTGATAGTGGAAAACCCACGTTTCAGTCAGCAGCTGGCCGCTTCCATGTGTCCGATCTTCTCAGGTGGGTGTCGGCCATCATTTGACACGGCATGTGACCAGTGTCTCCCTGGCAATGGCTAATTTGACCACTTTATTTGCCCTGTAAATTTTAGAAAATGACACTTAAAGCATCTTCTGTTATACACGCACACAAGCCCACAAACTCGCATTCATGCATACAGGACCGGCGCTAGCCATTTGGGTGCCCTAAGCACAAACGCTTGGCTATACTAGTAGCCTATATTGTGATGATAT
>JABFDZ020000056.1:585012-595120 GCA_019775955.2 Pollimyrus isidori | reverse complement strand
CACACACACACATATATATATATATATATATATATATATACACACACACACCCAGAGCCACACAGATCGAGATTTGATGGCGAAAGCTTACGTGAAAATGCATGTAAATTTGCACAAATATACAAATCACCAAAAATCACGAAGAGTTCATTATTGGTCTGGAACCTTGGTAGTAATAAGCGTCAGGGGGGATTTGCGAGGGGTCCAGGCCAGTTCTGCTCGTCATCTGACCTGATAAGGCTCCTGCCACAGGCGAGCCATAGCCAGAATATTGCATCATCTGTTCATAGCTCTTTATGTCCATTTTATGATGCTGCTGGTCAGAGGACATCAGATTATTAATGGAGAAAGGATGATCAAAAGAATAGTGATGTTGGGCCTTCAGGTGGTCCTCATCGGCGAGGGCCCCGTGATGCTGCGACATTGTGTGATGTGTTGTAGAGGCCACCTGCTCCGGGCTCAGCACCTGACATGACTTCTCATCTGATTTCCTGTCTTTTGAAGACTTATGGGAGTGAGGAGTTTCATTCTCATTGCTGCTTTCAGAGCTACTGCTAGAGCCGTTCTCCAAGGCCTTACCTCCCGACTCCTTGCAGTGTATCCTCTCACATTTGAAGCGCTTTTGTCTCCTTAAGTAGCAGCCATTCTCGAACATGTTCCCGGAGTCGGGGTGCAGGGTCCAAAACGAGCCTTTACCCGGCTTGTCTGGAGATCTAGGCACTTTGATGAAACAGTCGTTGAAAGACAATGAGTGTCGGATAGAGTTCTGCCAGCGCTGTTGGTTCTGGCGATAAAAAGGAAAGAGGTCCATGATCCACTGATAGATTTCACTCAGAGTGAGCATCTTGTTCGATGATTGTTGGATGGCCATGGTAATCAAGGAGATGTAGGAGTAGGGGGGCTTGGCATGAGTGTAGCTTCGCCGGTACGTTTTGGGGTCCCTCGTCCTGATAGTGGACTGCCCATACATGGGATTCATGGCATTCATGTTCGGGTAAGATGTGACTGAGTTCATGGAAGGAGGCTGCACTGGCATGGAGCCCATTCCTGCGCCCAGCGCTGTGCCCATGCTTGCCATCCCACTTCCCATCCCGTTCATTACCCCGCCACCTGCTGTCATGCTATTCATTGATGGGCTCATAACTGTGTTCATATATGACATGTTAACAGAATTGCCTGTCATGTTTCCAGTGCCATTCATGCCCGGCATACTTAGGTAGGTGTTCATTCCCAGCCCTGCATTCATGTTCCCGACAGAGGAGTAACACTGGAAGAAAAAGGCAAAGTGTTCTTAGTTACTTATGTACTCAAAATATTCAAAATTGTCTGTATATTTCAGATAAATAATTCTAGTGGCAGTAAGTAAACTATGAGTAAACGTAGGCTATAAATTTAAGGTAACATTCGAAAATAACGTCATAACTAGAAATGCCAATGTAAGCTATTTAAAGCAACCGTAAACATATAGTATACAAAACGCGTGTGTTCGAACAGAAACAATACACCGTGAATTAATTTATACAAAATTAAAAGTGTAAAATGTTTAAATACATTTGTCGTTGTACATAAAATTATGCAAGAAAACCAAAACGAAATTTTAAACAATCCCCTTAAAAGGGTGACGTTAAAGTTTTTGAACGAGAAAAACGTCTGCGAGTTAAACAACTGTAGGAGTCACGGCTGCAGAAATAAAACTTCTCCAAACAAAGCTATTCTAACTGTGTTATGATAGTACATAGTAGATCTCATGGAGGATTTGGAGCTGTTTCCAGTCAATATTTGATTACAAAGTTAATATTATCTCAGGGCTAATATTTAGTTGTATACGCGAAAATAAATATATATAAGCTCTACCAACCTCGGGTTCGCCGTAATAGGTGCTCCAGTCTGAATGATCATGTCCTTCCATTTTAACAGCACCCAGCATTGTAGACGTTTGAAGGCAGGATAATCCAATAATTTGCCCTTGGTGGCACGGAGAATAAATAGTTCCTTGAAATAAAACGTGAGCTCAAACTGTATACACTGGTTTTGAGACTACGATCCCGTCAAGGAGCGGTGCATGTGTGCGTTTGAGCTCACGGTGTCCACTGGTACTATAAAGCGGCAGATGATGACAGCGGTTGAGTGACGTTCACTCCAGGCTACTGGGATATGCCGTGATATAGCTCCCTGTTCCAAGACAACCGCCAACCCCTTTCTTTACGTTGCTCATTTAAATAACTAGTTGACACCTAAGCGAGACTCCTCTGTTTGACCCTTTGTCATACACATGTGCTAGGAACAAAACATTTTCAAAAGATTCTTTAAAATCGAGTCTGATTTATTACTTTTAGATAAAGGCCTTTAAAAAAGTTACGGGAGTTTTTTTTTAACATGTGATCGTAGTCCTCGTTGCATTTTGGCCTCTCTTACGAACTTCGTTGTCATTTTCTGTGTTTTATCCGATAGAACTACAGTCTTAAGATTTGAATATGACATGAGACAGTTCACTTTATAGCTTAGCTAAATTAGCAAGCAGTGTTTTAATGGTTAAAGCATTTAAATTCACAACAATAGCGATCGATGTTGTTTTTGCAAATTGCACATTTAAATACACATTGCCACATTGAATTCACACGTACCCTAAATAATCTGGTCGTTGGGTCTAATTTAAACCTAGAGAAAATTTCCATGTATTATGTATTCATTGCATTTAATTGTTGTTATAATTAAATACGATTGCGACGGATAGCTTAAATAGATTAAAGATAAAGATGAATTTTATGCATTGTTTAGTCTTTTTTACATACCAATAATAATGTGAGGTTGTTTAAAATAATCAGTTCGTCGTGGAAGGACTGGAACACCCAATCAAGGCAATTTATACAGTAGTTTCAGAATTTCGAAACAAAGTAAATACTGAGTAATCATACAAGAGTAAGCTCATGAGCGAGGTTAAAGTTTGGTATGATGAAATATTTTAAATTTCACTCTAAATTACCAGAAATGACATGGCTTATAATCAGAAAAACAGACAGACAAGATCTCAACTAGTTAAAAAAAAAAATCAGTCTGGGATTCCATTTGGATAATGAGCCCCCTCAGTGACCACTGATGACCGTAGTTTTTCAGTTTCCCTGAAACCGCAGGAGTTTGACGATTGATGGATTAATAAGTATTGAGTTTAGCCATTGAAGGCGCACTCTATAAACTACATCAGGCCTAATTAGATAATTGATCTTTCATAAATGGATTTAGATATTATACTGTTTAGATTACCACTACTACTGCTACATCGTAGGCATTATTATTCTTCTTATTGTTATTATTATTATTATTATTATTAGTCGTAGCAGTAGCAGTAGTAGTACAAATAGTAGTTACCGGATCTTAGGACAAAATACGAAAGAAATGCGTGTTGAGTGGATTTTAAATAGAGTTTGAGAGCTCCCTCTGTAGGTCATAATATTTCTACCGAAAGTAGCCAATACAAGATCATTTATTATACTTTTGATACAATAGAAGGCTAATCAGACTTATATATACACTCTAGAATTCTCCACATATCGTAAGCATGATAGTAATACATTTTTGCATGTTTATTTTATGCAAACCAAATAAAAGAAGATTTCTACTATCATGATTAACTTGATAGTTTTGATAAGTCAGTAAATTATTGTCAGGCCTTGAAAAGAATAGAAAAATTGCTAAGTATTTAATTTTCTATATTTTTCTTTCATTTTCACCTCTTCAAAGGCTTTCTGCTCTAGTTAACAATGGTGAACATTGAAAGCAGAGCTTCAAATGTGTTATAAACACAAGTAATATAACCGCACCTGAGAAGTTTCTTTGTTCAAAGAAAGCACAGCAAGTGGAGCTTAAGTACAACCCTGTAATTATGCAGAAAAAACACACCCTGTTTGTACATTCCACATACATACAGACACAGACAATCACAGTCTCGCATGAGCCCACCAAATTTTTAAGGTTGTTTACATGGTAATATGGATATCAGTCCCTGGGAAACGTATGTGATCTTCAGCTTGAGGGCAGTACTGGTCAACTAATTAGGTGACATTGGCAGCCGGCAGTCTCTGACGGGATGATGACTTAGCAAACTGTTGGCATTCCCCCCACCCTTGGCTGAGGAGCATGTAGAGTTTGCAGTGTACTGTTCAAGACAAACTGAAATTCAGTAGTGAATTTCACCTTGGGCTCCACATGGGTTTCAATCAGCAACAGATTCTATAATCCATCTCTCAAAAAGCATCAGGCTGAAACAGCACCTACCTACTGCTGTGAGACTAGTCAGTAAGCCTTCTAGTATACTGAAGTCTCAAAGAAAAAGCATGGAAACAAATACTAGCAGTTCAAGAAAATACCAGGCTAATATAAGTCAATCAGAAAGTTTACCATGAAAGATCAGTTAATTCGGATACAGATTAGCTTCAGATACAGGTTTGCTTCCAAGACTTCCGATACAATTTTTTTACAATTTGGTATAGAATATTGGTTAGATTCAGATACATGTAGGGTAGCTTAAGCAGCAGCTAAGTTTAAAGACAAATTTGCTTCAAATATTCAGCATGGTCCTAAAAAGGAGGAGAACTGTGCTCAAAATAGAGGATTAAGGCTCAAAACGAAAAGCTGTTCGTGGGGGACTATGGAAGCTGTGAACCGGCAGCCGCGTTTGGGGTAAGGCTACAGAAGGTATGAACGGTACATTTATCAAGAAAATAAACTGTCAGTGTGGCTGTTTTCGGGTTCTGTAGTATGCATTTTCACATTGTTGTGTGACCAGGGGTGATTAGTTGTTGACGGGGAAGTGGATGGGAGGAACGGAAAAGGAAGACAAGGGGGTTAAAAGGAGAACACTCAATAGCAGCCTGGACAGAGGGCTGGAAATTACAGTTAGCTTCTGATAGAGGTTCAGCTTCAGAAATGTGTTTGCTTTAGCTACAGATCTGCTTCATGCACAACTTAGCTTCACATAGAACGTAGTATCAGAGAGAGCTTAGCTTCAGACAGGCTTATATTGCAGTTGTGGTGAGCATGCCAATGCACGACTGGATTTGTCGTCTGCTCTCACAGCTGTGAGCAGCCTTCCATGGTTAATAGATCTGTGTGTGAATCTGAACGGCATTTCAACTTGGGAGGTTGTTTCGGAGCAGGTTCAGTATAGACATTCCTGAGCTCCAACATTACTGTACAGCGTTCCACAAAGATACCTTTTGATGATCAAAGAATGAGGCAGATTCAAAATAGTATTCAGGGCCCCATAATTCTAGAACTTCTCATACAATTAACTTGTAACCTTTTGCATTATATTAACAGGAATATAAGAGGTTAGGGAGAAAAAGTCACATTTACTGCAGCTACATAACAATTACTTGGACTACATAACAAGCATGGTCTACAGACGGTAAAATTATATTGACAAGGCCAGTATATGTCTTAATATCCAAAGCATTTTATTCTACTGGAATAATATATAGTGAATAGGACGCTTGAGGAATTAGCATCTCATCACCTTCCAGCAGCTCCGGACAAAATGGCTTCCCTCCAGCCCGCACCAAGTACAACGAGGCGACCCGGCTGTGAATGGCCCACCTTTCAGCAGAGGTGGCAGTTGCTAAACTTCCCACACAGTCTACATCTCGCACCCCCCAGGCCAGCCTCAGTGCCATCATCTCTCCTCAGCCTCTCCTAAAGTGGTGACTTCCTCTCTGGTGAAAATTACTACTGTTGACTTGGACATTGAACGGCCTCCTCCTGCAAATCCCAGGTTCCGGTGCCCCTGCAGGAGACACGTGGATTCGTTCTCTGATGCCCCTTAAAGAAAGGCCACCTGGGGCTATTAAGTTAAAAAACGCAAATTGCCCTTTAAATTTTATCTTCTGAGTAATTTGTTTTCTCACTCCATGCTCTCCTCCCACCCCAAACACAACTAAATCCCTAGTGTGCTTTGAAGCCAGGAAATCTTTTGAATAAGAAAATATCTTGAATATTGGATATAGAAAATAAAATATGGGACAAGATCCAACACAAGCAAGTGCTGCAAAGATCTTGAGTGTGTTTGCTTATTGCTGTCATGGTAATAGAAAAGGAAAGTTCCTTTTTTAAGATGCTATGCTTTCCGAAAGAGCATGTCCACGCCTTTAATACGTGTGCCATGAATTCTTTCATTTTTACAGAATCAGAATCAGCTTTATTTTGCCAAGGACAAGTATGTACAAACATTTTGTTCTGGTGTGTCTGGTCATACATGTTGCACACATTAATGCACATATTACATATTAAGTTACAATAAATACAACACAACACTGCTTATACTGCAGTTATTAATTATATTTTACATTTATTCATCTATCTCATGTTTTCATTCAAAGCAACTTACATTAGAGGGAAAGGTTACTATTCATGTGTGCTCCCTGGGATTTAGTTGTATATGTCAGTTTGAGTTAATTTATCAAAAAGTGGTAGTTGTAGTCTTGATTTTTAGACCATATTACATTTGTTACACTCAGCAGCCAGATGATTAAGTTGCTTGTTAAAGCAAAAAAGCCTGACCCTGCAAACAGGAACAATAAGGAACATGATGTAAGGGACTGAAAATGTAGAATGTTGTTGCCAGACATGGTGGTTCAAGCATATAAGAAACAGCCACTTTCCCAGAATTTTCAGGCACCACATTGCTTGAAGTGTACAGAAAATGGCGCAACAGACAACAAAAACAAGCAAACAAAAAAAGGAGCTAGTGAGGAACATCACTGCTCTGAAAGCACCTTAGAGAGGTCAGAGGAAAATGGTCAAACTAATGCCCCCCCAAAACACTAAATTGACTCCAGCCATTACGATGATTTTAAGATTAATTCTTGGAAGTTCTTCACAAAGTTGCACATGAATTTTTTATTTAACAATATTAGCTGGATAGAGCTTGGATAGACTGCCACAACTACTGCCCTTTTGACGGAAGTGATAAATTAGCCAAGCATGTGAAATCAAATAAATAACCATCAATGCCAATAAATGACCCAGTAGCATAGCATTAACATGGACATGACAGCTAGATCCTTCAGTGACATACTTCACCAAAACACCAGAGAAAGAATTATTGGAAGTGAGTTCATGCTAGTTCTGGAAGGAAATGCTTTTCACAAGATTTTCTGGGCTGCTAATAGAGGCAGTTCAATTCTAATCTAATTTTTACCTACATGACCAAGTCAGGTAACTTCAATAAAGCAATTAAGACCTGAGAGTAGGTGAAGCTAGTATACCGTGCAATTTCTGCAGACTGGAGCTGCTGTTCATCATAAATCGCATAAAAAAACCCAACACTGCCTGTGATCACACTCAATATGTTATGTTTAAAGTGTCCACTTATAAAAATACAAGGAATGCTGTTTGCATGTACATGAGCATTATGTTTATTACATTTGCATGATTTCGCATGATATTTATGTGAACAGGCATCCTTAAATATAATGAAAAGCACTATAAAATTGTAAATGTCATGCTCTTGATATCACCAAGCTTATTTTTAACAAAGCAGGTAAAATGGCTGGTAGGCCAGCTCAGTGTGGGTGGCTGCATGCCCAGTAATTTCAGCGAAACTGAGTCTGCCTGCTTGAAATGCAAACAAGCTTTTTCTTATTGAAGCACCAGGTGAAATTTGTTTGCTCCAAACCATGTGGGACCAGGTTACTATTTCCTCACTCTTGATAGATCCTTGCATTGGGATGCAAGGTAATGATGAGAAAACGAGACTTTCTAAAGCAATGAGACATTCCAGCCAAACGATTCACATCACCTCCCGACAGCTGGATTGACAAGAGTTGATGAGAACTCCGCATAGTGAAAATCAACATTCTGCAATGCCTTTGATGGAATGAAGCTTAAACAAAAAACATGACCACTTCATTAAATGGCTTTGACCAGGATCTGCTGAATGTATAAGGTCAGTTCATATGAAGCATCTTGCTGTTGCACTGCATGGTCATATAAACTGCCCTCTTTCGCAGGCTTGTTTCCAAAAAATTCCAATAAAGATCCGCAATGTCTTTGAGAGCTTTGAGACCTGCATCTGGTGTCCCCTAACCCAGTCAGCATTTCAATTCTTAGTCACAGGTGAATTAACTTGATGGATCAATTTTGAATCACTGTTGAATTGTTTGTCAATAAAAAAATGACCAATATTGGTATTGTGATATTGTTTCAGTGTCTTATTTTTAAACAATGGTGAATTCAGATCTTGTGGCAAAACTGAATTAACAATGAATAAAGTATTTATTTTAAATCTGAATTTTGATATCGATCAATGTTGAAATTATCCCTTTGTTTCATCGTCTTACTTTTAACATTGATGAAATTATAGATCGAGTTTCCTTTTCACTTTACACCGTACATAATTCTGTTATATCTAGTTTGCAGTTGGATCAACATGACAATAATGAACTGAGAATACTATATGCAGCTATTACAGGGTAACCCCCATGAGGGACTTTATTTAAGGAGACAACAAGCCTTAAATGTCCTTGGGAGGACCAACAGGCAGTATCAGAAGCAACAGGTAACAATGACAGAACTTGGAAGCACAAAAATGCACATATACAGTATATATGAGAGATGGATGTATGGGATTAGCACATTACGGCTAGGAGCAATCCATCCATCCATCCATTTTCCAAACAACTCATCCTATGGGGTCGCGGGGGGTCCGGAGCCTATCCCGGAAGCAATGCTCATGAGGCAGGGAACAACCCTGGATGAGGGGCCAGCCCACCGCAGGGCACACTCACACACCAGTCACACACACATGCACACCTACGGGCAATTTGGCAACTCCAATCAGCCTCAGCATGTGTTTTGGACTGTGGGGGGAAACCGGAGTATCCAGAGGAAACCCCACGACGACACGGGGAGAACATGCAAACTCCACACACAGGAAGCCCAGGCGGAGACTTGAACCACTGCACCACCATGCCACCCCTAAAGATAACATAGCTAATGGGATTTAGGAAATATGAGGGAGGTTGAGGATGGCTTGCAGTGACATCTGCTGGTCAAACCAAAATAGAGAAAAACGGATCATGCCAATGGTACTTATTGTAGTGCAGGAGTGGGAGGTTCTACAATTGAAGCAGAAATCTGTGAGGGATGCAAGAATTAAAAATGAAAAAAATCACAAACGTCACAGAATGACACTATGATTAAATAAATTCAGGAAGCAATGTCATGACAATTAACAATAATAATAATTATTATAAGGAAAGAATGAATAATAAATAAAGACTCCACTCCTAAACATGCATCTTTAAACCCTTAAAATAAAGATCTTTCAAGAGTCCTTTTATGACCACCACCAACCATGCTGTCTAGTGCATACTTAAAATATTTTGCATGGTCTGCATTACTTTTGTGTAGTCTGGTGATGACACCATGTAAAGATGAAAAACAAACCGCAAGTTAGATCATCATCTAAAAATACTGTACCTTTCAGCCCATGTTGTTTCCAACCAAAGCAGTACCAAACTTGTTTCTTCATGTTCCAAACAAATCTGATTAAAAAAAAAAACTTTTGAAAAATGTTCTTCATTTAATCTGTTTATTATGAGGTACCATGAGCTTGATTTAAACCGCCATTATTTGGCTGTGTTAATAAACAGACATAATATCAAATAAAAAAAATTTGTATCTGTGTCCTGTTATTTAACTTTTGGTATGTATTTCAGAAAAAAATGGTTAGGATTCAGGTGTAGTTGCAAATAGTGATTAATCCTGATTAATCCACTGAAAATTCTGATTAATCTGATTAAAAATTTTGAGTGAGTGACGTTAAGGAGTTGGGGGGAGTAAAAGAGGTGACTGACACAGGCTGCTCCACACAGCAACAGAGAAGGCTTGGCTGATCGATATTTTTGTATAATAAATTTTTGTACATTAACTGGGTTCTGGAGGCAGTTTATAACTTTCGGGAAGCGGAGTTTGATTGGGAGATTATTCCTGCATTATTGACGTCGGGTGCTCTCATGTTCTCTCTGTTTACATAGCTCTGTTAGCTCGGTAATTTACACAATAGGCTGTTGACAGAGTAACGTTAACATTCAGTTAAAAAGGTTAAAACAAT
>JABFDZ020000056.1:533443-548397 GCA_019775955.2 Pollimyrus isidori | reverse complement strand
TTGTACTTACTGGATGCCTGACACAAAGGCACACAACAGTGTTCAGATGTTGTGCTATCAGTTCGCTGAAATTTATAAGTTTTCTTCAGAGACATAGCGGTAATGCCGAAAACACGAGCTAAACGCATGAATCGAAGGGCTACCGGAAATTACTTGGCTGGCTGAACTTTTACCGGAACTACGTCACACCGCTCTGTGCATATAGCCTATTGTATCTATGTCTTCATTGAGGTAGATACTTATGCTCTTCAGGATACAGTCACGTTTGAGGTTTATATCTTCATTTTAATACAGACATTCCAAAAACACACACTCTAGTCAGTTAAGTAATGCTGAATTAAAATGTATACAGCAGTAATAACCTGTCTCTTGAAACCAGGAAAATGTTGGAAATGTTTGTAACTGTCACGCCCTGCTCCGAATGATCCTCGTGTGTGCCACGCCCACCTCGTTACCCCATGTTTCTAACGGATTGTTCTCACCTGTCTCTTGTTAGTACCAGCTAGTCCTGTTTATTTAGTCCTCGTCTGAATCAGTCTTCCCCAGACTTGTCATTGATGTTCCCTGATGTTTGCTGTCGTGCTACCCCGTGTTGCTGCCTGTTTACCTGAATAAATCCTCGTTTTACCTGACTTCCTGATTTTACCTGATGTTGATCTACAGGAGAGAAAAGACATACTTTATTTTAAATATTACGTTTAACACTGAACATAATTAGCATCAAGATTGGCACCGACATTTCAATCTATTCACTAACTAAACTGGACAGCACATTTGTGTAAGTTTTAGCACTCATGCCACTCACTGCAGTTGCTGAATGAAATCCCATTTGGGTAGAATTCCCATGTGCTTGTGTAGCTTTACTCTGGGTACTGCTGTTTCCTCATCGCATATTTTTTCCCACGGTCTCAGGTCTACATACATAGAGATCAGGTGCATCTGTATCTATCTGTATTTGTACCCTATGATGTGTTTGTGCCTTGTCCAGGGTGTCACTCTTCCCGTCACGGGAAATGGGTACCAGATCGCTGTGACCCAGAAATCTGAAATAAGCTGGTAATGAAAATATGAAAGCTACTAAACTTACTTCACCAACTTCAAAGAGAGCAGGCCATCTGTTTCCAAACGTTGAAACCACTGGCTTCTGAAGAACTTATCTTCTGTAGGAGAAAGTTCTATGCATCTTTTCTTTGATCAGTGCCTCATTATTTCTTTTTTTTTTTTACCTCTGTGCAACCCTTTCCATCTCTGAAAATGACTTTACCCCAGTCCTCAGCACTCCAATCCTTGTAACTCTTGCAGAATATCCGAATGTCCCTGAAGTTTTTCTTGGAGAGAACTGGCTTCTTTGCTGCCCTTCTTCACACCAGCCCATCCTCCAAAAGTCTTCGCCTCACAGTGCATGCAGATGCTCTGACACCTGCCTGCTGCCATTCCTGAGCGAGCTCTGCACTGGTGGTGCCCTGATCCTGCAGCCGAATCAGCTTTAGGAGATGGTCCAGGCGCTTGCTGGACTTCCTTGGGCGCCCTGAGGTCCAACAATTGAACCTCTTTTTATAAAGTTTTTAATGATTTGATAAATAGTTGATTTAGGTGCAATCTTACTAGCAGAAATACTCATGCTTGTGAAGGCCTTTGTGTGCAAAGCAATGATGACTGCAAGTGTTTTCTTGTAAGTAACCATGGTTAACAGTGGAAGAACCATGATTTCAAGCACTGCCGTCCTTTTATTACATCCAGTCTGCTAATCTAACTCAATCAGCATGAGAGTGATCTCTAGCTTCATCCTCATCAACACTTTCACCTGTGTTAAAGAGAGAATTGCTGAAATGATGTCAGCAGGTCATTTTGTGGCACGGCTGAAATGCAGTGGAAATGGGTTTTTTGGGATTAAAAAGGTCATATTTCATTGCAAAGAGAGACTTTATAATTAATTTCAATTCATCTAATCACTCTTCATAACATTCTGGACAAATTGCCATCATAAAAACGGAGGCAGCAGACTTTGTAAAAATTAATATGTGTCATTCACAAAACTTTTGGCCATGACTGTACATCCTCCACAAATAGCTGGCTTCACTGAGAAAGCAAAAGCCAATGTAACACAAAGACCTAGAGAGTTCAGTGCACAGCTGTGTTGTGTGACAAGGAAAAATACTTTTTTGATTTTTGATTACTTCTTTAATTTTTTGAAATAGACAACAATATCAGAGCATTCCACAATCACCAGAGTGTGAGACTTCAGGGTGTTAAGTGCCAATGCATCAGCCAGTGGTTTTCGTTGTATATTCGGGATAGAAAAACGATTGGATTATGATCGTATATACCACAATAGGCAGGACAGTAGAACATAAATGTATTTAAAATTGTTGTAGCGATTACAGCGTATAAAAAGTTTCTATTTCAATGACAGAATAGTTCGGTTGATGTTGATTATACTAGTGTGAAAAATAGCATACTCTATGATCTAGCCTTAATTAGCACTCTGGCAACATTATTGAAAAAACTCTTTTTTTGGAATTTCACTTCAGAGTTAGCACCCAAAGTTCATCAGCTTGACCACTTGGTGTCGCTGTTGACCAAGAAGAAAAATTGTGTATAATTCTGATATTATTCTGTTAAAATTACACTGTGCCTTAATAAATCCTGAATTAGAAAATTACACAATTCTACGCACTGTGGAGGTTTAGTAGTTCAGTATGAGATGAGGTTGGGTATCGTAAAAAAGGACAGTAACAAAAATAATGCTGTTGTACTGGGTTAATATTTGACTCGGGACTTGCATGTCTTGACTTTAGATTCGACTCAGGACTTGCACCTCTTGACTTGGGACTTAACTCGAGACTTGAGTGAAAAGACTTGAGACTTACTTGTGACTTGGTCTCACCTCTGCCCTTTATACATCACCCTCTTTGGAGGTGGACTGGGTTTTTGTGACAAGGAAAAGGAACAGAAAGGTACATTTTCAGTTTCATGTATGTGTATGTGAACATAATTAACCTTTGTTATAGGGTTCAAACGGGAAGATTCAATACCATAGTCCTGTGTGCTGTTGCATGCAGAGTGAAGCAGGCAGTTACGGTAGTTATCTAAATCACATCAGGAAAGCAAAAAATATATGTTATATCAAGAAAAACTTTTATTAATACTTGATATACTTGATACTTAAGTATATCAAGATCAGGAGAAAAATAAGTCAGCTATCTCAGAAGCGGCAGAAGAGAATCCACAAACCACGGTGAAGAGCTTCATCCAAAAACAGCTCAAACTTCCAGCAGAGACCACAAGTAACATCACCTTCCACTGTGTGCACCACCTTGGAGGTAAAAGACCTGATGGCCAAAGACCACGAAATTTGAGCACTTTAAACAAAAAGGAGCTGGTAAAAAGCCGAGGCAGGGAACTGAACGGGACGGACGTCAGCGTCAATGGCCAGTTTCCTAAAGAGATCCTGGAGCGATGCCGAGTCCTGTTTCCCGTCAGGAAGCGTCTCACAGACGGAGATTCCCGAGCGGTCATCACCGTGGACAGCCTGTATGTCACCTTCCCCTTCCCTCTTCGCTATTTTTATTGAACTTCTAGCAGCTGTCATAAGACAAAACAGAGTTATTAAACGCATTCAAATTAAAAATGAGCTTCATAAGACTAGTCTTTATGCAGATGATTAATTAATTTTCCTTCAGAACTCTCAATCCTTCCTTTCTCACACAATTTCAGTCATAGAAGGATTTTCATCAATTTCTGAGTATTCCATCAACTGGTCAAAATCCACAGTTCTGCCAATAAACTGCGATTTTCAAAATGCTCCTACTATTACATTATAATCACGAAATATTAAATATTTAAGTATAAATATTTCCCCCAGGCTGTCAGACCTGAAAAAAATTTAACTATACTCCACTTCTTAAAACAATAGAAGAAGATCTTATACGGTGGAAAACCCGGCCCACTTATTAGGAGGGCGGTCACTATTAAAATGATGGGCCTCGCGGGTGCAGGGTGGAGTTCAGGGTTCGTCCGCGTCGGGGGGGGCCTGTGTCCTCCTGGGCACCCCTTCCCATGTGGGACTGGCTAGGGTTTCGCTCTGGGAGCCCCTGGGCGTGCTGGCCTTGCCTGATGCCTGATGCACTGCGCCGTTATCACCTATTACTCCATGCCCCCCCAGCCCGCATCCACCTACACTGCACATAGTAATGGGGGTGATCAGTTATTCACCCCCCAACTCTTTTAACTACACTTTAGATACCACACCAAAGACATCACAATGCACCACACAGAGGGAAAGGGGGGATGATTAGCCACTCACATCCCCCCTCAATATTTTAGCTGCATGTTAGACATACATCCATGTCATACCACTCTTTCACATAGGGCCTTGGAGGGTGAGGGGAGCTGTGCAGGTCCTGGGTCAGCTGCTTCGGCAGCCCACAGCTGGACTACGTATCTACCTTTGCCTCTATTTTATCTCCACTTTAGACACTAAGGGCTTGGGGGCAAAATCCTACTGAAAAAATGCAGAAGAACAGAGCAAAAGGGAAAAGAAACTTGCTAGTCTTTATGAATGGTGGAAAGCCCTAGCTCGTAAGACGCGAAAAGAACTCAACTGTGAGCTAACAGAAAGGCACTTAGTGTCCCTTGTAGATGAACTAGAAAAAAAAAACGAAAACTGACGTCTTGAAAATGTTTAATGAACTGAGAGTACGAAGCACAACTGATATTGAGCTAACACGGACAGTTGATGCTTGCGTGGCAGTAACGGGTGACATAATGAAAATCCGACATGAAAGACTGACAGGCATAAATGGTGAATATGATGCAAAACATGAAGGAGGATACCTGCGCGAGCTACTGGAGCGGGACTACGCCCAGTCCATTTATGGCTCTCGTTCCGAACCCAGTCGTTATTCCAAGCACTCAAGCGAGTGGAAGCGGCGGCGGATTTAGCTGCAAAGGAGGTTAAATATAAAGTATTGCTGGAAGAAAGGAAACAAAGGGAGAAGATAAAAGCCCTAGAGGAGGAATGCAAGAAAGAATTAGAAAGACATAAGGCAGAGTTAGAAAGAGACGTAAACAGCCGCTCAAGCCGGACTTATAGCCGATGACAGAGAAGTTAAAGAGGAGTCTGATGCCCAGTCCTTCCAGTCCTTTCGCGGCGCCCTACCACCCAACCATATTCCTCTTTGTGCTCCAACACAGCCTTACCAAGCTGTCTCTCCACCTTCACCCAGCGACGTCTCCTTTCTGGCACAAGCTGTTCATGACAGCACTGCTATCAATAGACTGCCAATGCCAGAGCCCACTGCATATAATGGCAACCTAATTGACTTTATTGGGTGGAAAGCCTCGTTTATGGCACTCATAGATAGAAAGAATATTTCCACTGCTGATAACCTGCACTTCCTGAAGCGATATGTTGGTGGCTCAGCTCAGAAATGTTTAGAAGGTACTTTCTACCGTAGTGATGAGGCAGCTTACAGTGATGCTTGGAACAAGCTCAATCAGAGGTATGGCCAGCCGTCCATCGTTCAAAGAGCCTTTAGAGAAAAGTTATTCAATTGGCCTAAAATCCAGGGGAAAGATGCTGAATGACTGAGAAATTTGTCTGATTTCTTAAATGTTTGTTTGCAGGCCATGCCCCATGTAAAATGTTTAAATATCTAATGACTATAAAGAAAATCAGAAGTTGGTAAGGAAACTACTCGAATGGTTAGCCTCACAATGGAATCACCAAGTGACTGTTCGTCTCACAGAGGGAGAAGATATTCCTAACTTTAAGGAGTTTGCCAAGTTCATGTCCATGGAAGCAGAAACCACCTGCAATCCAGTTACTTCCCTTTTGAAGGTGCAGGCTCTCCATCTTTGCTTATTCTCCTGGATTTGTCAGCAGCCTTTGATACAGTGGACATACCATTCTCCTGGATTGCCTCCATCATACAGTTGACAGTTTCTAGTTTTAGTCTCATACCATTAAAGTAAGCCTTCCTAACATTATATATTTTTGATTTGAACTTTGCTCTCCGGAAACTAAACTTAATCTCAAATTTAACCATGTTATGATCGCTACTGTCAAGTGGTTCTAAAACGTCTAATTTACCAATCATGTCCTGGTTATTTGAGAAAACAAGATCAAGAATGGAGGATGAAGGAATGGATAAACGTTGACTGGCCTCCATGCTCGCCTGACCTAAATCCAATGGAACACCTCTGGGACATTGTTTCAGTCCATCTGACCTCACCAGGTTGCACCTCGAACTGTCCAGGAGCTCAGTGGTGTCCTAATTCAGATCTGGGAGGAGATCTCTCAGGACGCCACCCTTCGTCTCATTAGGAGCAGCCCCGACATTATCAGACATGCCTACAAGCACATGGGGGCCATACAAACTACTGATTTTGAGTTGCTGCAATGAAATTTTGGCAAAATGGACCAGCCTACTGCATCATTTTTTCTCTTTGATCTTCGGGGTGTTTTTGAATTCAGCGCTCTGTGGGTTAATCATTTTCATTTCCATCAAATGATGTGGCATCCTTTTGTTCCTAACACATTACCATATCAGTACAGATATACAGCATGATTTTCTCCCCCATTGAGATCTAATGTGTTTTCAAAGTGTTCCTTTAATTTTTTTGAGCAGTGTAGATTTATTGGTCACATTTGCATTGTTTTGCATAATTTTATGGAAATATGCATCCTTCATAAAAGAAAACGCCATTTTAAAGACACATTTTTTAGGAATGAAAGGCTGACCTGTTCTACCAACCAAGTGAAACCAGGGTCTTAAAATTTCCTACCTGCAAATGGTGCATCTTCCACAAGATACTCCACACACGTCTTTCCAACTCGACGTTTCTGAGCCCTCTCGGAATCCGTAGTTCGTAGAACACGGCTGCAGAGGACACTAGGTGCACGGGTGCTTGAAACAGGAAAGTCATGGAGACGGTTTATTTCACATTTCGTGGGTATCATGACTTGTCCCTTTCGGTAATTGAATCAGTGTAACTTAACAGCTGTTTTACACATTTATTGTAAATAACCGACTCAGTCGTGTAGTCTTTAGACTTACTAATGTATTGCGTTTACATATATTGATGTTTTCTTAGCTTACCGCAGCAGTGATTTGCTCCATGTACGTGAGTGATAATTGTGAGAAATCGCTAGGTAGTTTTTTTTCCTTTTGTTAATCGGAGATGACTTGTTGAGCCATGGAACCCTTCGCCCGGAAGTTTTTCAAAGGGGTGCTGTTTTTGGAAATTGCTGGAGTTGTCGGGGCCTATTCCCTTTTTCATAAGATGAATGCCAGCCAAGGTTGTCTATTATTATTATTATTATTATTATTATATTGTCAATCGGAAATTAACATATAGAGTGTGGGTCATTCATACTGCCATCCTCGGTGTCTCAGATTTCAGGTATACTATGAACAAGAGTTTTCCAGCAGTGCTCGAAGGTAATGACGCCATCATCCGTCTTGGTCACGTGCTGTAATATTTAAAGGGAGATACAATGCTCATTTCTTTTCTTTATTGCATTTTTTTCTTCTTAATTGGGCATGTGGATCACGGATGATAAATTATCGTTACATTTGATCAAGATTAGGGGTTTTAATCTTTTCATATACCAGGCATTCCAAAATTAAAATGGACTAGACCCCTAATCATGCGAGATAAGTAACTATGGACCCTTGAATATTTTTCACTACCGACCCCCAGGTGGTGCGAAACCAATTCGGATCTCCCTAATTCATTTTATAGCACCCAGTATTTGTGGTAAACAACAAGGTGCAAAGGAAATCGACGTGTTAATCTGAAGATTTAGATTTGTCGTTTATAAGCACCGTATCCTTGTACAATACGGTGGATGTTCTAAAAAAAAAAACTGCTAATAAGAAATACCGGTTTTAAGCTTTAATGGCATATTGAGCTGACTCATTAACAAATCAGAAGAGCCTCATAAAGTCACTTTCAGAATGTACTCAGACCTTTGATGTGCTTATACTATAGGGTTGTAGGGTCTGTGGATTACTGTCAATCAAAATTGCTATTTTTGTCCAAAACAGGAGTATGCACATCTTCTTAGAGTTTTGTGAATGAATCATGTTTTAAAACAATAAGATTTTTTTACTGTGAACTAGATAAGGAAACTGCTCAGGTCTGTCAGTGAGTGTTTATCTGCAAATTACTGCTTATAGGCTATATACAAATTGATTTAATCCATATTAAGATTTGAGTGGACCAAATATACGAAAGTCTGAGGGATACAAAGATTACATCAGAAACATTTCTGAAGGAGCCTACAAGTTTCATACAAATCTTTATTGTTGGAATGCCAGTGTTCATAGGCTAACATCTTATCCTGTGATTGGTTCCTTTCAGTCTATTACAAGTCTAATGAGTGGGCTGGGATCTACGGGATCCGGGAGAGCGACCTGGATGCATGGTCCTCTGAGAAGTAATGCAAGATCCCAGAGCAAAGCAAAGGTGGCATGGGAGCCCCCAGGAACAAACGGCAGGGCCGCCAATCTCCTGCCTGACCCAGAACCGGCCGATCAGCAGCTACTGCTTTTTTCTTGTTTTGTTCCCCACTTTGCCAGACTGTTTCCTCCTCTGGAAGGCGGCCTTCTTTCTCCTCAGCGTTTTGGCGTCTCTGCCGTGCAGCCAGTCGTCCCGCTGGGCTTCCCACTTTAGCTGTTTGAGGCCTGAAGAGGGATCACAGACACCACTGAATCAAAAGGCAAACTGCTGGACCTGTCATCTCGCTTTATTGTACTACTACTCAGTGTAATTCAGAACAACACCACCTAGTATACCCAGGGTAGATTAAGGCAAGGCTAAAAATTCTGTTCTTTCTGGTCTAACCAGGTGATAAATCCTTTTTATTGGAGTTCTATAAAATATGACTGGACGCACAGCTAATCTTTAGTATAATCCCTCCTCAACTTTCAATGGAAAAAAAAAAATAAGTGCCTAATGTGGCTAGCATCTAACTTATGAAATAAAGTATTCCTGCTATCCTCTGCTGAAGCCTTTGACTTGTTCTGTTGAGCTGTAATTCATGCGGCACCCCAGTGACTGGGATCTCAGGAATGTTACTCACTTGCTTGGTCTCGGTTTGCCATGGCATTCATGCCAATGTTGTCAAACTTTAATCCAGCATTTTCATCCAGCAGATACCCAAACTGTTAAGGGGTGGGGGGGGGGGGGGTTACAAACATGAATCAGTAACTGAGCTGACAGTGGAATCGTCTCTGCAGATAAACATACAAACCTCATGTGACATTAAGGTGTTTAAAGTCCTATTCAGTCCTTCTGACAAGTAATTGAATAGATGTGGCCTTTTTGTTTTATCCTTTATGGAGTTCTAGAGTACCTAATGTTTAACTAAGTCTGTTTTAACCATAATATGTAGGACCCACAATTAGAAACTTAAGCATTGTACCTCCTCCGCAGTGGCTAACATGTTATTGTTGCTCTTAGCTCCTTCCTTCTTCTTTTGCCTTGACTGTGTTCCTGAGATAAAAGAATATAGCACACTTCATTAGCATCATATTGATCAATTCCTACTAAACAAATTTATTTAGGCAGTAAGTGTATATTTGTTCACAGAATAAACACAATTTAATATTATGTGCAAATTAACACACAAAAAATTTTTGTCCTCCAAAAAGTTACTGAATTCTTGTTAGATGGCTAGATGTTTTGCAGAACTGAAAAAAAAGTTTGACTCGCTGCGCCCTCTTGCCCGTATCCACTTTTGTGTCCCCCGTCTGTGCATGTGAGTTTACTTTTTATTCTCGCTTGTTTTAAAGATCACAGAATAAAAGTGTCTGCTAAAAGCTACACTTTGCTTTCCGCATCATGATCTCTTCGCCACTTGAACGCCACAATATTTTATTTATTCAACCTGTGACATATTTATACTTTATTATTAAATCTGGACAGCAGATTGATCGTTCGTTTTTTTCACAGAATAAAGGTACAATGTAGCCTTATTCCGCTAATAAGATGGCAAGTTGTGTCACTGCCAGCACCTCCCATATTAGACAGAACTATAATGGTTATAGACTGAATTTTCCGGCCATACGGACAGTTTGGAGACCGTAGCCCATCCCACCTTCACTGATGTCATGATGCCAAATTCTGAACCCAGCTTTTCTGTGGTGTTTTTTCTGGCCCAGGACCATTTTTTTGTGGTGGAAACGCATGGAACCAATGCCAGCCTGGGAAAAAGTCTGGCACCAGAAGCAGCACCGCGGCTGCAGAGACGCACTGCCCCACACACACAGCCACGTAGTTGGCAGGATTACCGAGTGAACCAGTGAAGTCCAGTGTGTCAGACTTCTGTTTTCTGCCCTTCTTAGATGCTTTACTCATTTCTGACACCACAGTCATCTCATCTTCAGAATCTATACAAAAAATAAGGTGTAATACTAGGCATAATATTAGGTATAATACAGCTATGGTCATATTAAGTGATGTCACCTCCATTACCTGCTCCTTCCTCCTCCTCCCCTCCTAGATCCATAAACATCCCTCCATCCTCCTCCAGCTCATCCCCGAAATCCTCCTCGTCCATGCTGCCCAGGGACACCTCTTCATCATCCAGGTCATCCACATCCAGATCGGAGTCGTCCTCATCCTCCATCTGTCTCTTCTTGTTTTTACCTTTGCCCTTCACATTACTGGAATTGGGACATGATGGAGTTACACACTGACAGTGAATTCTGTGGCCCGTGGGGGCCGATCATATTTTTCTGTGCATGGTGTGTCAGGAAATTCAACAAGAGCCTTGGATCTGAACAGCCATCCTGACTCACCCAGCAAAGTCAAGACCATCGTCTATGAAGTCTGTGAAGTAACTATCACCTTCAAATGAATCTGGCATGAAAAATTGAATCACATAAAATTATTAAGAGAAAATTCAGGATTGTGACAAGTTAAGGCTGATTGAACTCTCTTAAGGTGAAGTGAACCAATCACATAGATCGAGGTCCAACGTCTCAAACTGACCTCAATGCTACCAGTTTTAACCCTCTGGAGTCGACAGCATCGTCAATGATGCTGAGTATGGTTCTCATGCATTTCAGTTCAGTTCAGGTATGGTGTCAATGGCTCATTCACACACATGAAAGTTGCTACATATTCAGTGAAAGGAGCCAGAAATAGTGTCATGAGTTCAGTGTTCCACTTATTTATTTATTTATCCAACTGAATGTTGCAACTACACCATTTAGCCATCTTCATGTAGCCAAGACTTTGGTGATCAGATATCTGGGATCATAACAAACTGCCAGTATTGCTTACTATGTATGCATAATGTGTCTGCAATTGATTCAAACTGCATTTTGCAATGTCTACAATTTGATGTCAAATTACAAATTTCACCTAAATTTGGCATATTTACAAAGTACACTAAGTTAAAGATGAGTTTAATGCCACATCAAATATATTAGAAATAATTTATTTGCCATGAATTAAGTTCATGATATTGAATGAAATGTGTGTCCATGCCCCAGTCAGTGAAAGTGTGTTCCCTAACCCTACACTCCAGAGGGTTAAAGCATTATAGTCTTCACTCTTGATCCTATAGAACCTCAGTGAATGTTGATTTACACTCCAGCAAAGCTAACGCTTATTTGGTCAAAACAGTAGGATGTTAACAGCATCATAAACCTTACCAAGTGCCTTCTCAAACTCATCATCATCTACTTCTTCCACACTTTCGTCATCTCTGTCTTTCCTGCGATGCTGCCACTTATCCTTCTCACGTCTTTTGAAGAACCTGGGGAGGAGGGGGGGTTAATTACACATTCTCCACCGCTACATCAGCCATATTACTCTGGGCCAACACTGAAGACTGTAACATTCTCACCGATAGAAGAACACTTCATCCACTGGGATTTGGCTCTCGTCCCTTGCCAGGAACTCCACCGAGTTTACTTAGAAAATAAGAAAAACATCTTTTTCCGTGACAAAAACAAAACATGGATGAGGAGGCAGCTCATTTTGGATTGTGTATTATTATTATTATTATTAAAATTTTATTTGTGGGCACCTTTCTAAAACCCAAGGTCACCTTTCATAGCCCACAAAAAACAAACAATAAAAACAATTAAAAAGTTATTTACATAATGAGACATCCGTTGGGTTAAAGCGAGTAAGCCAATTTAAACAGATGGATTTTGAGTTGACAAACGATGGAAAAGAATCCAGGTACCACTAGAGAGCAGAGAGAATTTACCAGGCAAAGCGCGGCTGTTGCTCATGGATAGCTTGTGCTTGGCTTGCATCACCGTACTGTCTATGTTTTCTGCAGAGTAAAGAGAAAGGAGCCGTGATGTGAAAGGAACCTCGAACACAAGCTGACCCCGAGACAGAGAAACTAAAATATACATACATATCAGCTTAGGAAAGAGAAGAGAGAATGAGTAACACCAGGGATACCTCTAACTTTCGGTTGTTTGGGATTCCTGAAGACAAAACGATCCAGGAACCGGATGAGGGTAAAGTCCTGCAGAGGATCACCTGTGTACTGGATAAAGTCACCCTGAAGGGAGGCGGTAATAAGAATAACCAAGAAGTGGAAGCCAAAAAGATTCTATGCCTGACAGAAATGTAAACATCTGCTTTAACATACATCACGTATGTAAGTACACAGTGATGTGCTGCTTTTGAAAATGTGGCCCCCTACCTTCAAGATAGTATGGGCGAAGAGAGCCACAGATGGGTGGAAGTGTGCACAGAGCTGAAAAAGAATTTTTTTTTAATAAAAATCAAGTGCTGATTTGTGATTTGCCCAGTGAACATTTAGCAACAGACCCTGTGCAGCTCCCACAGTGTGGAGCGGTCAGCTCCGCAGAATAAAGGGTTTCTGTGTAACGGGTCATAGGTCATCAACGTCTTCACCCCTAAACAGAAAGATAATAATCAAGATGATATATGAGAAATCACTTCTGTTTTCCTTTTTAAAGGAAAAAATGAATAATTTATTTGCTGGTCATACAAGCGGGCAGACAGAAAAACAGTTCTTACCCTCGAGATTCTGGTAGTGTACCCAAGATGCTACCTCCTTGGCTTTCTCTGGTTTGGCGCTCTGCCCTTCCTCCACCTTATCTGCATCGGTAAACCTCTCCTCTTCATCATCCTCATTATTCACAACGTCTGTGAAAGTCTCCTCCTCACAGCCCTGCACAGCAAAGTTAGAAATTATATTTTTTGTGTAAAAAGAGGGATTCCAATGTAGAATTAAAGTAGGTCTCCACAATTTGGGGATAATATCGAATTGTGATTTTTCTGACAAAAATTGTGATTATGATTTGATCTGCGATTTTTTTATGTCTAGCTTCAGTTCAATATTCAGTGTGTAGTAATTTTAAAACATGACATAGCATGAGATACCATCAGTATTAACTGATCTATATTCTAATGAAAGGATGAGACTTTAAAAACGTGATGTCAAGTTAAATAAAGTAATAAGGAAAACAACTGCAGCAAAAAGAAAAATAGTGATCTTGCAGGTAATGCTTATTACCCTCCTAAAAACACTAGAACCGCCTTTCCCATCCCAACGAACAAGTAAGAACTACTTTGGTGTATGCAGCCCTTTTGTTTGCGCTATTGTGTTGTTAGCTGCTGTTATTATGACTAATAACAACACTCAAAATACCTTAATATTCATAACAAAGTGGCTGTTCTGTCCTGAATCCGTAAAGCTGGACATTTATTATCCCCAACAGTATGCATTTTATAAAAATTTGAATAAATGGAAGATGTTTATTGGTGATTTAATGTTGGTCAAAGTTTCCGCTTTTTAACAACTGTATACTGTTATTTTCTATACAAATCAAGTTCATTGTTGCAAACTCTTACAGAATCTCACGCAAGAAATCTTATGGCAAATCTATATTCCATTCTGAACTTAAAATTAGCTGCATCAAAAACATTATGGCAGTTTGCAAACCCGACAGACTTTTTACAAGGTAATAAAACTTACATACACATTAATGTGTGTGCAGAACAGAAAACAGAAAATCTCACTCCATGCAGCAGACGAAAGATGCATTTTATTTTAAATGACAAGTAAAATGCAGTTTTTGAATGAAACAGCTTATCATTCCTTTGCTTTGTTACTCAGACAAAGTGATTAAACGTTACATGCATCTCTTATTGTATGTTTTCTAAATAAGACCGCGTGCCCATACCCAACTGTAACACATTTTATTACTGTTGTGGGATTGATCTTTGGAAACACTTAAATTAATAAGCACAAAAACATATGACAAACAGGACTGTATTGTGGGTTTTACGGCTTTTCTGGTGGTCACCGACTCAGCTGCTGTGAGAATTACTGACTCTTGTTGTTTTGATGGGTTAGCGGTATACTAATGCTATTGCCTACTGACAAAAACCAAAGGTAAGATACGCTGAAGTATATTGCAGCCGGTGTTTAAAAGGAGCTCGCCGGTTCTATTGATGATAGGACCTTTCTGAAACAATCTCGCAGCATGAAATAGGAATATACTTCCAGGGCAATACTCACGCTGCTGTCCTGCAGTAAGACCCTGAGTCCAGGCTTGGCCTTCATCACTTCTGACACTAGGAAAAGTGCCCCGCAGGCAAAAGTGGGGTTCTGCTCACAGCTGACCTGCAACAACCTCTTCACAAAGGCCTTCACCCTTCGCAAGACCACATCCGATTTCAAGGACTTGTACAGCAGATTGAGGAACATGCCGTGCCTGGAGCACTGCGAGAGGCCTGGGTCCAGCAGCTTCCTGTCACATGCAGGGGTACACAGGAAACACATGGGTCACAGAAGAAAGGCATCATTCAAACACAACAAAAAAAACATATGGATCCTTCCAAGGAAATGCACCAAATTACCATTAAACTAGAGCTGCAACTAATGATTATTTTGATAATCGATTAATCTGTCGATTACTTTTTCAATTGATCGATTATTA